>RJWJ010001560.1:0-71664 GCA_004363605.1 Indri indri | reverse complement strand
ACTATTATTTGGAATTCTGAGATAGAACTTGGATGACCAAATCTCGTTATTATTATCCAGATTATAGTCTCTTACTTCTTGATGTTTTGGCTTCATCTATGGTTGCACCGTTTAGCAAACAAAAATTTAGTATATGTAGTTAAATTTGAATTTCAGATAAACAATGGATCCATTTTTAGTATAAGTGTATCACAATATTGCATGGGATATACTTATACTAAAAATGGATCCATTGATTTTCTGAAATTAAGATTTAACTGGATATCACATATCTTATCTGAAAACTCTAAATGTCTCTTATCTGTGAAAAGAAATATTGATAATGCTGTTTCTTTGAATGATTCTTCTGGGCTAAACAATATTGCAAACTCACATTTCCAAATCTCTACTGAGAGTTAAAATTAGAAATTTGCTTGGAATTCCCTAAAAAAGTTCTTGAATCTATGAACTCGGATTCTTATAACCTAATGCCTATCTTAGTCATTGTAATTATCTTTTTTTAAAAAATGAAAAGAATAATCCAGGAAAGTTTGATACAGTGTAGCTTAATATCAATACCCAAAAAGGGAACTGAAGCAAATATTCAAAAAACAATTTGCAACCTCTTAGAAAATTGAGAGGTACTAGAAATACTGAGTATGATAAGAAAAAATCATGGCACACCAATCAAATTTTCAATTAGATATTGTAGATAAAGAAAAGCAAGAAATAGGATACTTTAGCATTTGATTTGCCTATGATATATTTATTATAAAAATTCTAGGAAAACATGCTATTCTTAATGACCAAATGTTCGGAGCACTATACTCAAAGACCATCATCAGTGGCTCACAAATAACTGAAATGAAATGAGCAGTTTTATCTAAGAAGCTGCCTTGGCTCAAAGTCATTAAAAATTATTGTAATTACCAACTGGTAACTGACTTGGTAGCACCAAGAAGACAAGTGTTATTAAGGAAAAAAAATAGGGAACAGATGAAATTAAATCTCTATACCGACAGTCAATTCTTGCTGACAAAAATGATTTTAAAAGGTTCAAAACTTGGAGCAGAATTTGCATGGGAAAAACTCCATAACAATATTCCATTTGTAGAAATTGTATCGTTTGCCAAAGACCCAGCCCAAATTCAATATTTTTGAGCTATCTCAAGTCCAGCGAATCTGCTAACACATTTAAAAATATGTTATTAATAAAAAACAATTAAGTTACACTATCTCTCTGACTGAGACAATTTTAATATGAGTAGTATATGGGAAATAGTTTGAAACTGCTGTTTTCATGACATTGAAAAGAGGTAGTATTAGTGTCTACTTAGGCTTAGATTTATCTATTCATCCTATTTCAAGTCAAAGCTGCTAGTCATAATAACTTTAACTGGTTTTTATGATTTGGGCATAGCCCATTTGTCCACTTTCATATAAAAATACATCTACCTAAATGGGCCAATTTTTTAATATGAGCAAGGAGTATGTATTCCTTGCCATATACATTTGAACAATATGGTGAGGGAAATTCTGATTGGCTTGAGAGGCACAGAAAATTATGTAATTCTAGAATTGACTAAGTGAATATAAATTAGTTAGCAGCTAGGCCCCTGCAAGTACAAGAGAAAATTATTTAAGGAACAATAAAGCATTTTCTCAGAAATCACTTCTAAAACCAGTCTCTTCTCAGGTATTTGTTTAGCTAAACTGATTTGACGTCTGTTTTAATCTTGAGGTGATTCCTAATTACTCTGTGGCCGAAGTTATTTTCATTTAAAAAAAAAAGATAACATTCAAGTATTAACCTGCAAAAAAATAAATGTTAAGTAAGCATTTTTGTTGTAATATAGGCTGCATTTGTTAAAGTTGTTACTGACCATTACTTTTTATATATTAATACATCATTATCTGCTCCTTGAAGATTTTAGTGGTTTCAGGGCTCACCTTTTAATTCTTAATACCCTAAAAACAACAGTTCTGAAAGGACAGAACATAAAAGAAACTGCTTTACTGAAAGAAAGGACTTCTTAATCTGCATTTGAGAGGTGCTCAAAATATATTAGCCTTTTTAAATTTTGGGTTTAAATCACAGACCTAGTACAAGAATGTAACAGTCTGAAAAGTCCTTTCTTACTTACTAAGATCTAAGTGTATATGTCATACCCAAAAGAAGGAAACACACAAATGCTGAAAATAGGCTTGGAAATGTTTCCCAGCTTTGTGCTCTGTTTTGGTGTTTTTTTTTTTTTCCTGTTTCAACATTCCAGTGCAATGTATCTGACCTTCTGATCACTTGCAAAGCCCCTCATCTCTGTCAACTATGACCAGCAATTAGAAACTCTGCATGGAGGGTCCTCCTTCCCTCCCGCTGCATAGTTAGTCCTTGTTCTAATGTGAGCTGTGCAAAACGATATACCGTTATACAATAGGCAACTACTTAGGAATCAATTTGGTGATGTTTTATTCCTTTTAAACTACTTTCAAAGAATTCAATTAGCTTTAAATTTACTTCCGGTTAAAAGTCTAGACCAAACAAAATTCCTTTAAAAACAAAGTAAAAGTCCTATGTTACTATTAACATGTAAAAAATAATATTTGATCCCCAAACAAAAGCATTGCTTCTCTGTCCAATTTGATGTCTTTTTCATGCTGCCTCAGTGATGGCCAAATAATTGGTTGTTCACTTGTGTCCTTGTCTCCCCCGACAGTTCCACAGATGCCCTGAACAATGCTCCAAAGACTGCTTTCAGTAGGGGTAAATCCTCATTAATCATTCCTGGCTGACAGCACAAGGGGACACCTGCATCTGGTGTAGGAGCCTGGCCATGGCTATGGGAGCGTGGATTAAAAACCAACCCATGCAAGGTGTGGGAGGCTACTTTTAGCAGGGATGTGAGAAACAACACACATACTCCAAACAACAAAAGCAAAGCCTCTTTTGGTATCTCCATTTATTTAATATCTCTAACTGAAGCTGTGGTTCGTGTTGCCATTAAAACACCATTCTACTTTAAGCAAGTATATCAGAGAACTAACCACACACAGGGTTATGATAAATAGCTGCTAAATTCTTCATGCTCACATCAACCAATGTTAGCATTAAATACTGATAAACTGTCACATAATTTTCATTTAGAAATGATTGCAGTTGCAGCTTCCTATCTTATGGTGCTCATAAATATTTCCCCTACTATATTTCACAAGTAGAATGTATGAAATATACAAATTTTTTGAGTAAGAGCTCTTGCCTCTATGTGATTACTTTCTCTTATTGAAATAATAAATATGACTATTTTGAAGAAAGGGTTAAAAAGAATCTAGGAAATATACCCAGGAAATTACATATATCATTATGTACCACTAAAGCTATTTTAACTTGCGTTTTCAACAAAATGAAATGCTTTTTACTTTCACAGAATACAAGAGTTTTCTCTCACTTGTCACTATTTTTCTAATTGTATTAACCAGAGACCAGAAAAAATGAATCCCAATTAATATCTTGTAGATTTTGTCTTAAACAAAAGTAAGTGTGTTTGCAAAGTATCAGAACATGAACGTCTAGCAGTCAAAATACTTAGGAGACTTAGGGAAAACAACAAAAAGAAAAAAATTGGAAATGATAAGCAAGCTAAAAAACCTGCAGAGAAAACTGACAACAGACTATAAAAATCAAGTTCAGGTTTAAAATTCTCACTTTGTAAAAACAGATAAATTTGTCTATGTGTCAATTAGAGATTAATTATAATTTTACCATAAATATAAAATTGAAAGGTTAAACATAAATAAATGTAATAAAATTTATAATGATTTCATATTGGAGATCTTTGGTTTGGAAATAAGATCAGGTTTTGAAGTTCCAGTTTTAAAAAATTATACATATGTGCAAAGATGCATGTTGGGTAAAAGCTAAAGGTTCCAAAATGAAATTTTAGTTGATGTTTAGTTTGGATATTTACAATAATTCAGATATGAATCTTTAAGGATTTTTTTAATAGATTTAACAGTTTATTGTTGGCAAAATTGACTTCTCAAGTCATTTTAATATCCCTTAACCTAATTATTCCAAAAATACTTAATTTAAAAGATTGTGTATGAAGCTGAAAATGGAAGGTGGAGATGATGGGAAGCTGACAGCTTAATAATCAGGAGAGCATACAATGGTAGTAAATACTATTAACTACTATTCAAATGTTATGCAAGAGACACTCTCAGCTTCCCAGAGAAGTCCAAATTGCCATTCTCATCAACTTTGCTAGCCCCTGTCCCATTACAGAGACATAGCCACCATGCAGTGGAGCTCTTTTTCCAAAGTATGCTTTGGTCTTTTATGGGTGCTTCTGGTAGCACCCCCACAACCAAGAGCTCTAAGCCTGTTTGAAGTGTACTGCACCTAGGTCATTAAGTGCACTAGCCTCACATCCTGCTTAGCAATGCTCCTGTTTTTGTATTTGGTTTTCTAATCATAACCAAGAATTATGGCATGCCTACTCTTTATTGGGAGCTACGGAAACACAGCCAGAAAGTGCCTTCCAGTGTATTTTAGTTAAAGATTGGGAAGAAAAAACTACTTCTCATACAGAAAATAGAACTGTAAAAAGAAAAAGAAGAAGAGAGAAACAAGGAAGGAGAAAGGGAAGGGGGGAAGAACAAAAAGAAGACAATTGTAAAATTCTTTGCATAACCAGTCTCTGGGCACTCTGATTATAGCCAAAGACATTTTTGTTCACATATCATCTCAACTTTCCCTATGACTAGGAAAGAAGGAATAAGTAACGAGCTTTTATTGAACATAAATTCCATGGCAGGCATTTTTTTTGTGGCTATCTCATTTAATCCTTACAACATTCCTTTAAAATACATATCATTACCTCTATTTCGCAAATGAGGAAATTGAGAATAAGAACATTAACATGACCAAGTCACAAAGCCAAAGTAAAGCCTGGTTCCAAAACATTATTCTTTTCACCTAACCTAACTATGTCAACAATTTATTTCCAGATCTCTGGACTGAGATTTGGAAATAACATCCGTCTGTCCACTGAGGCAAATCCTCAGAGTCGTGGCATATTAGCCCATTTCATTTGGTTTTCAGGCGCTCATCACTCCATCCCTCCCATACTCAACTATCATCTTCACATTCATTCTTTATATCTCACCTTAGTGTCATCACACCAGAATGTTTTCTCCTCACAATTGCTCCTAAAGCACCTGTAGCCAAACTCTGCATCATCGCATTCTTCACAATGTATTACAATTGCCCATTTACTTCTTGTTACTATTCTCTGCCCTCTTCCCAGAGATTAGAGACAACAAATTATAATAAATTCTATCTGGCATGACTAACACCTGTCTTAGGAAGGAAGATAGAAAGGGAGGGAGGAAAGGAAGGAGAGACCACGGGAGTAAGAGAGGGAGGGACAGTTACATAGTAAAAAGACTATTGCAAATTTAAGTAACCATGTGAAAAAAAATTGGAACACTTTTTGATAGGGTTGTTTGATTTTTTCTGGTTGATTTTCCTGAGTTCTAAATAGATTCCAGTTATCAGCCCTCTATCGAATTTGTAGTATGCAAAAATTTTCTCCCATTCTGTAGGTTGTCTGTTTGCTCTTGTGACAGTTTCTTTGGCTGTGCAGAAGCTTTTTTTTTTATTATTATTTCAGCATATTATGGGGGTACAGATGTTTAGGTTACGTATGTTGTCCTTGCCCCCTCCAGATCCAAGTTTCAAGCATGTCCATCTCTTGGATGGTGTGCATCGCACTCTCTGTGTATGTATATACCCGTCCCCTCCTCCTCCCCCACCACCCAACATCCAATAGATGTTATTCTTATATGTGCACTTATGTGTTGATCAGTTAATACCAATTTGATGGTGAGTACATGTGGTGCTTGTTTTTCCATTCTTGGGATACTTCACTTAGTAGAATGCGTTCCAGCTCTATCCAGGGTATACAAGAGGTGCTATATCATCATTGTTTCTTAAAGCTGAATAGTACTCCATGGTATACATATACCACATTTTATTAATCCACTCATGTATTGATGGACACTTGGGTTGTTTCCACATCTTTGCAATTGTGAATTGTGCTGCTATAAACATTCGGTGCAGGTGTCTTTGTTATACAGTATCATTTGCTCTTTTGGGTAGATGCCCAGTAATGGGATTGCTGGATCAAATGGTACTTCTGCTTGTATCTCTTTAAGGTATCTCCATATTGCTTTCCACAGAGGTTGCACTAGTTTGCAGTCCCACCAGCAGTGTATGAGTGTTCCTATCTCTCCACATCCACGCCAACATTTATTGCTTTGGGACTTTTTGATAAAGACCAGTCTCACTGGAGATAGGTGGTATCTCACTGTGGTTCTGATTTGCATTTCCCTGATGATTAGAGATGTTGAGCATTTTTTCATATGTTTTTTGGCCATTATTCTGTCTTCTTTTGAAAAGTTTCTGTTCATGTCCTTTTCCCACTTTTTGATAGGGTCGTTTGATTTTTTTCTTCATTTTCCTGAGTTCTAAGTAGATTCTAGTTATCAATCCTTTATCGGATTTGTAGCATGCAAAAATTTTCTCCCATTCTGTAGGTTGTCTGTTTGCTCTTGTGACAGTTTCTTTGGCTGTGCAGAAGCTTTTTAATGTGATCAGGTCCCATTTATTTATTTTGGTTGTTGCTGTGATTGCCTTTGGGGTCTTCTTCATAAATTCTTTGCCTAGGCCAATGTCTAGAAGAGTATTTCCAACATTTTCCTCTAGAATTCTAATAGTTTCACTCCTTAGGTTTAAATCTATAACCCAGCATGAGTTGATTTTTATGAGAGGTGAAAGATGTGGATCCTGATTCAGTCTTCTGCATGTGGCTATCCAGGTTTCCCAGCACAAAGGTAATTGTACTAATTTAAGAAAAGATCAAGACTTGGTTTCAAATTTCAACTTGAATTTGAGATGTTTATTTCCTTTTGTTCCAAAATGCCCCAGAAAAATAGTAAGCATTTATGTTACCTTTCATTACTGATATGTAAAGAAGTGCTAAATTTTAGATTTAAATAATTCAAAAATTATTAAATAAATTAAGCTGCATTTATGAACTAGATAAGACATTTGTAATCACCATTGTAACTTGTCCTGTTGCTTCCTTTGACATTTATATTTTTTATATTTAGTGACAAATATTTTACAGACTCTAGTAGCATCTTGTTTTAAACTTTATTTCAGTTAATTAAAGAAACCTGAAGCAGAATTTCCTAATTCATTTTTCAAATACAAGACCCATTAAAACATGTTTCATTATTTATTGCACAATTTCATATGTGTCAGTAAGTTATTATTTCTGAAACAACAAAAATATAATGGTAAAGTTTATTTTAACTAGATAAGCTGAAACCAAACATCTTATCTACTCCTCTCTTTCAAAACAACATCAACTACATTGCATGGTAATGATATGATACAAATGATGATATAAAAATTATGATATATAATGATAGATTTCATCATTTTATTTTGAGCCTTAAGATTTTTGCATTGAAATGCTTCTGTTAATTCTCAGAATAATAATTTTAGGGCTATAAGTTTAAGTGATAATTTATTCCCTTTCACTTATTGGAAAAAAAATGAAACCTACAAATGTTATATGACTTACTCTGGATAACATATTATAAAATTAAAATCCATTCCTCCAACTCCAAGCTCAGTGGTAATTCCAGAGAACACACATCTATTACCTAATATAGTCTAGGGGTAGGCAAACAATAGTCTATGGGCCAAATCCAGCTCACTGCCTATTCTTGGTAAATATTTATTGGAACTGAGCAATACTCACCTGTTTATGCATTGTCTATGGCTGTTTTTATATTGTAACAGTGGAGATGAATAGTTACTTCAAAGAATATGTGGCCCACAAAGCTGAAAACATTTACTATCTTCATTTACAGAAAAAGTTTGCTGAACCCTGAATATTATATGAATATGTCGCATCAAAAGTTCAAGTTCATAGTGGAATTATACCGGCCCACCAATACATTATAAGTTGGAGAATAAGATATTATAACTGTCATTGAAGAAACAAAAGACATTTTAGAAAATTTAGAATGGACTCTTCGCTGAACAGATGTTAAATGATTACAAAATCACTGACAACATCACTGTTGTTATCCCTTTTTTAAGTAAAGAAATTGACGTTTAGAGTGGTTATGTAACTTGTCCTTGGTTACTCAACCAGTCAATAGCAAAGACAGGATCTGACCTGGAATATGATTCCAGAGGAAATCTAATAGCATGAAAGTGAATGGTCAAAATAAACATGCAGTATCACTCACCTAGGAAAGGAATAATAATTCAAAACCTAGAAGGAATTTATTTCAAGTATATATAGTTCATATTATTAAAGTGAGCTAAGGGGATATTTCCATTCTTTATGCACACATACACACACACACACACACACACACACACACACACACACACAGACTGCCAAGGCAAAAACTAATTATAAAAAGAGAAGGAGGTTCAAAATTTAAAAGTATAATTATCAAAAAAAGAATTCAATGGATGGAGGAAACAAAGTAAACAAGTATACCAGCAAGTAAGCAGGAAGTATGAAAGACAGAGGGCAAAAAGTGGAATATGTTGGGAAAAAAGAAAGAAAAAGAGGAATCCCTGAATACGGGGTAGACAACACAGCAAATGAAAAAATCAAAGATACAGAAAATTTTTAAAAGTTCCTAATCTAAGAAAGAAACAAGTCTTCAGAATTAAAGTACTCAATATACATATTTGAATGGAGGAATAAAGTAGACACTTAAAGGGTAAATTCTGGTTAAATTTCAATATTCCAAATATAATGAAAAAATATCTAAAATCTTTCAGACTGAAAAAAAGTTATCTAACATGCAATGAGATTCAAAATATAAAATTTTCTAAACCACAATTTGCATTAAAAGATATTAGATTAATGCCTTCAAAGTGCTGACAGAAAATTAGCTTGATCCTATAATTCTATGGCCATGACAATCTTTTATTTATTTATTTATTTATTTATATTTCAGCATATTATGGGGGTACAAACATTTAGTTTACATATATTGCCTTTGCCCCACTCAACTCAGAGCTACAAGTGTCTATCTGCCAGACGGTGTGCACCACACCCATTAGGTGTGAATATATCCATCTCCTCTTCCCCACTCCCACCTGCCTGACACCCGATGAATGTGACTACTATATGTGTATTTAAGTGTTGGTCAGTAAATACCAATTTGATGGTGAGTACATGCGGTGCTTGTTTTTCCATTCTTGTGATACTTCACTTAGTAGAACGGGCTCTAGCTCTATCCAGGATAATACAAGAGGTGCTAGATCACCATTGTTTTTTGTGGCTGAGTAGAACTCCATGTTATACATATACCACATTTTATTAATCCACTCATGTATTGATGGGCATTGGGTTGTTTCCACATCTTTGCAATTGTCAAGTGTGCTGCTATAAACATTCGAGTGCAGATGTCTTTTTTATAGAATTTTTGTTTCTTTGAGTAGATGCCCAGTAGTGGGATTGCTGGATTAAATGGTAGTTCTACTTGTAGCTCTTTGAGGTATCTCCATATTGCTTTCCACAGAGGTTGTACTAGTTTGCAGTCCCACCAGCAGTGTATGAGTGTTCCTATCTCTCTGCATCTATTCCAACATTTATTGTATTAAGAATTTTTGATAAAAGCCATTCTCACTTGAGTTAAGTGATATTTCATTGTGGTTTTGATTTGAATTTCCCTGATGATTAGAGATGTTGAGTTTTTTTTCTATGTTTCTTGGCCATTAGTTTGCTTCTTTTGAAAAGTTTCTGTTCATGTCCTTTGCCTACTTTTCAATGCGGTTGTTTGATTTTTTTCTTGCTGATTTTCCTGAGTTCTATATAGATTCTAGTTATCAGCCCTCTATCAGATGTGTAGCATGCAGATATTTTCTCCCATTCTTTAGGTTGTCTGCTCTCATGATAGCTTCCTTGCCTGTGTAGAACCTTTTTTAATTTTATCAGGTCCCATTTATTTATTTTCATTGTTGCTGTGATTGCCTTTGGGGTCTTCTTCATAAATTCTTTCCCTAGGCCAATGTCTAGAAGAGTTTTTCCAAAATTTTCTTCTAGAATTCTTATAGTTTCATGCCTTAGGTTTACTATTGATCGTGAGTTGATTTTTGTAAGAGCTGAGAGATGTGGACCTTGTTTCAGTCTTCTGTGGCTATCCAATTTTCCCAGCACCATTTATTGAATAAGGATTCTTTTCCCCAGTGTATGTTTTTGTCTGGTTTGTCAAAGACAAATGGCTATATGGGATGGTTTTATATCTGGCTTCTCAGTTCTGTTCCATTGGTCTATGTCTCTGTTTCTGTGCCAGTACCATGATATTTTAGTTACTATAGCCTTGTAGTATAGCTTGAAGTCTGGTAAATTGATACCTCCCATTTTGTTTTGATTGCCTAGGATTGCTTTTGCTATATGGAGTCTTCTTTTGTTCCATATGAAGCATAGAATTATTTTTTCTAGATCTGTGAAAAATGATGTTGGTATTTTAATAGGGATTGTATTGAATCTGTAGAT
Source organism: Indri indri (assembly GCA_004363605.1). Classification (NCBI taxonomy): domain Eukaryota; kingdom Metazoa; phylum Chordata; class Mammalia; order Primates; family Indriidae; genus Indri; species Indri indri. The sequence goes on along the minus strand of RJWJ010001560.1, from coordinate 61,087 downwards.
TGCTTTGGGTAGTATAGACATTTTAACAATGTTGATTCTGCCAACCCATGAGTATGATATGGTTTTCCACCTGTTTGTGTGCTCTGCTAGTTCCTTCCTCAGTGTTTCATAGTTCTCCCTGTAGAGGTCTTTCACCTCCTTAATTAAATATATTCCTAGGTATTTTATTTTATTTGTTGCTATCGTGAAGGATATCAAGTCTTTGATTTGGTTCTCAGTTTGACTGTTGGCGCATAGGAATGCTAACGATTTCTATATATTGATTTTGTAATCTGAGACTTTGCTGAATTTGTTTATCAATTCCAGTAGTCTCATGGCAAAATCTTTGTGGTTTTCTAGATATAAGATCATATTGTCAGCAAAGAGAAATAGTTTGACCTCTTGTGCTCCCATTTGGATGCCCTTGATTTCCTTCTCTTGTCTGATTTCTCTGGCTGGGACTTCAAGCACTGTAATTGAATAGAAATGGTGATAGAGGTCAACCTTGTCTGGTTCCAGTTGTAAGCAAGAATGCTTTCAATTTTTCCCCATTCAGTATGATGTTGGCTGTGGGTTTGTCATATATGGCTTGTATCATTTTTAGGTAAGTCTCATCTATGCCTATTTTGTTAAGTGTTCTTATCATAAAAGGGTGCTGAATTTTGTTGAATGCTTTTTCTGCATTTATTGAGAGGAACATGCAGTCTTTATTTTTACTTCTATTTATGTGGTGAATTATATTTATAGATTTGAGTATGTTGAATCATCCCTGCATCTCTGGGATGAAACCCACTTCGTCGTGATGGATTATTGTTTTGATAAGCACCAGAATTCAGTTTGCTAGGATTTTCTTGAGAATTTTTGCATCTATATTCATTAGGGTATCAGTCTGTAGTTTTCCTTTTTGTTGCAATCTTTCCTGGTTTTGGTACCAGGGTGATGTTGCCTTCATAAAATGTGTTGGGGACGATTCCTTCCTTCTCAATATTGTGGAATAACTTCTGCAGGATAGGCACCAGTTCTTCTTTGTAGGTCTGGTAAAATTCAGGTGCGAAACCATCTGGTCTGGGACTTTTCTTTTTAGGAAGGTTTTTTATTGCTGCTTCAATTTCAGTACTTGATATTGGTCTGTTTAGGAATTGTATGTCTTCCTGATTGAGCCCAGGGAGGCTGTGTGTTTCTAAGAATTTGTCTATTTCCTCCACATTTTGAAGTTTATGTACATACAGGTTTTTATAGTATTGATAGATGATATTTTGTATTTCCATGGTATCAGTTATAATTTCTCCTTTTTCATTCTTGATAGAGCTTATTAGAGTCCATTGTTTTCTGATTCTAGTTAATCTAGCATGAGGCGTGTCAATTTTGTTCATTTTTTCAAAGAACCAACTTTTTGTTTTATTAATCTTCCATATAGTTTTTTTGTTATTGATTTCATTAATCCTGTAGTCTCCAACCCCCGGACTATGTACCAGTACTTGTTAGGAACCCAGCCACACAGCAGGAAGTGAGCAGAGGGCAAGCAAGGGAACCTTCATCTGCATTTACAGCCTATCCCCATCACTAGCATCACCATATAAGCTCCAACTCATGTCAGATCAGTAGAGGCATTAGACTCTCACAAGATCATGAACTCTACTGTAAACTGCACATGCAAGGGATCTAGGTTGCCCACTCCTTATCAATATCTAAGGCCTGATGATCTGTGGTGGAGCTGAGGTGGTGATGCTTGTACTGGAGAATGGCTACAAATACAGATTATCATTAGCAGAAAGGTTTGACTGAACAATAAATGTAATGCACTTGAATCATCTCGAAACCATCCGCACCCTATCCCTGGTTCATGGAAAAATTGTCTTCCATGAAACTGGTCCCTGGTGCCAAAAAGGTTAGGGACCACTGTTTTAATCAACTGTTTGAACAAAATAAATATTTTTGAACCAACAGAATAGGAAAATGTATCTCCTGTGCAACTTTTAATGAAACATTACTCAAGGGTATTCTCCAGCAAAACAAAATGGAGAAGGCTAGGAAGTCTGGTTACAAAAGGTATTTGAAAAAGTTTCAGTTAGTTTTAACCCAGAAGTAGTGAAGAAACTTTAAAATAACTTAAAAATCTAATATTATGAAACTTTTTAGATAATTTCTTCTTTATGGGTTCTTTATGGGTTAAATCAATACTCAATTTAACATTGAATAATAGATATATAAGCATAAAACTATAACTATCATTTCTATTGGGGATCATATTTAGATTCAACCTACAGTCAAGTTTGAAATGTTTAATTATAGTTATACATCAAACTTCGGTAATGTGAAAATAATATAACTATAGAATATAGTTGTTAAAAGCAGAAGGAGAGGAGGAACTAATGTATTAAATTCTTCAAGCTTCTGGTATTAATAAAAGTATTCAAAAACACTAAAAAATGATAAATTAAGAAGTGAGTGAATAATATTTTGTATTATAATGGAAATCACGAAAATAATTTGAAAATGAATACTAAGAATTATTTTCTCTGAACATGGGACCAAAGACCTAAGGCAGTTGTCTTTTACTATATAATTTTTAGGTTCTTCTGAACCATTTGAAATATTTTCACCATGTTGCAAATATTAATTTATAAAAAAAAGTTAATTATTTTATTAAAGGCACATAGAAATCAAGGAAGTTGAAAACATTTTTTCATACATTCTCTAGCAATAATAATATGTTTGGTGCTATGCTTATCTTGCCCCTGATAGCTTACTAGAACTGGATACAGTAGCAGTCCTCAGAGGTCAGGCCTTTGGAAAAAGAATGTTACTCTTAGAACTAATGTCCAGAATTAAATTGCTGATTTAAATCGATGCAGAGACAGTTAAAATATGAAAATGAGTGCGGTGGTAAAAATGCTACCTTCACCAGACGTATGAAGATTGACTATGGAATAGATACTGCTCTGCACCAGATGAAAAAGATGACTAATATATGAATCCCATTTTTATTCAACAATGTAATAAATTGTATAATAAATATACACTAATTCAACAATGTTTATTCGGCATGTCGTATATTCCATGAATATACTTATTTCATTTAACCATTGAATTCTCCTCCTTCACTAATCAAGTTAGTGGACAATTTCTTTATCATGGAGCCATAAATCCAACTTTATTTTATAAATTAAAAAAAAAAAGCTAGAACTCAATATACATAGTAGATTCTTTCATTCCTCTTCTAACAATATCTATAATATAAAATATTTACTTTCAGATAACTTGGCATCCTGATTCTAGTCATCTATTTTCTACTTCCTTCAATATGTCTCATTCATTCATTCATTTAACCAGAAAATATTTCTTGCATAGTAACTATGCACTAGGCATGATCCTATGCTTTAGGAAAAGAGCAGTGAACAACAACAACAAAAATCCAAGCCTTCGTGAAGTTTACATTCTGAATTCATCCTATCTCACAAACAAGACTCCTACTTTTTTAGTACCCTTGGAGTTCAACTCATGCTTCTGAGGAATGCTAATTTCCACAGTACATATAAAAATTACTCTCCTGTTTGCAAAAAGAAAATGAGATTAAAGAATGAACGATTTATCTAAAATCAAATAGCAACAGACTTCCTGACCTAAAGCCTAAGAGAGATTTACTTTGGTCTTCCTGAAGTTAGTGGGAAATCCAATCTTTAAATTAGAAATATATTTTCTGTACATTGGCAGTGGAAAATTAACATTAAAACTGTAGTATGCCACTCTGAAATATGCAGTGTATGTGAAAGCCTATAATTTTTATCTTAAAATCTAGAAATGAAAAAGGTAATTAAGACTTTGGTCACATTAAGGTGGGGATTTTTTCCTTTTTTTTTTTTCCTTTCCTTTTTTTTTTTTTTTTTTTTTTTTTTTTTTTTTTTAACCTAGGTTAAATAATATTAGAGCAATTAGCATGTGAGTGAAGTTTTTTTTCAGGTACTTTTTTTTACATTTCTTACTTATATTCCCTAAAGTAAAAGGAATAATTAACTGAAATCCAATTAGTGTAGACTTAGAACACCTGTTTCTGAAATCCTTTGAATAACTTTATCATATTATTATTTTTTTCTTAGTCTTTGTTATAAGATGAAACACATATCCCTATCCAGTTGCACTTAGGAGCTGGGAGATTTGCATATCACATAGAAGAAAAGTACCTGTTTGTAAAAGAAATTCAAAGATTAAAAAGACCAAAAGAGTTGTAGATATATTACAGCAGCTACTGTTTCTTAACCCTCTGTTGACCAAACACAAATTTGTAAAAACTCTCTCAGAGCTGGAAAAAAGATTTTAATTTAGGAGAGGATGATATGGACCATGGTTTTTAAATATACATGACAAATTCACTGTTTAAAATGCACAATCAAGGAAGGAAACAAGGCATTATGGTGGGGGGAGGGGAATATTGATATAATATTTTTCAAATAGTAGTAAAGAGAAATATGGGTTATATTGTGATAGCAGGAATGGTAAATTATGGTAGTTCTTAGGGCTCAATGAGAGATCAAAGAATAAATATATCACTGAAAAAGGAATCAAAAATAGGGAAAAGTATAAGGAGAAGGAAAATAGAAAATAAAGAAATATAAAGCATATCAATCATTTACTAAATGCTCGGTTAAATTTTCTTATTAAGCAACAAAAATTCTGATCAGTTTCAAAAGCGAAATTCAGTTATATGCAAGAGACCAAAAAATCTTGCAGACTTAGAAATTAAAAGCCCATTCTTTACTAACCTGTGGATTGAAAAAGAAATCAAAGGAAAAGTACAAACTATCTAAAAAGCAATGCACAGGAAGACAGTTCATGACAAAAACATTAATGCCAAAAATGTCTTTTCAGTAAGAAAAGTGAGTGGATGAATATTTCTGAGAGGAGAGGGAATAGACCTTCAATTCCTCTTCTGTGACTTTGAAAGGTTACCTCTATTTCCAATGACTATTTTAAGAAGTTTACCCAAGCACCCTGGCCTCGATCCACATTTGCTAATCCAGTTCAGGACTCTCTGGATGATCTCCTTGTAACTTCCCTTTAATCAAATCCTTTTGATCACTGCATCTGTGATTTACCCTCAGTAGGTAAGAAAGAGAAGAAGTAAACTATAAGAAAGTTCATGTTTCTAACTGTTTGCAGTTCCAGAAAGAACTGATGCAAGAATGGCTTAAAAAAAAAAGATGAAAATTTACTTTGGAATACCAATACTTTAGTATCAACAATGCTAAATAGCTTTCATTTAGATCTCTTCCAATGTTCCTTTCTAAATCTAAAGAAATATTCCTTAGAAAGAAAATTTATAGCCACATGATTCAGAGCATGTGCCAAAATATAGATGAAGATGATATAATAAAGCTTAAACTAATGTTTGATCCATGTTTGATAGATAACCAGAATATATTAAATTTAAATGATTTTTTAAAAATCTGGCACCATTTGGAACTGCACTTTTCCATAGACATATAACGTAAGCCAGAAATGTAATGTAAATTCTCTAGAAGCCACATGCAAACAAGTAAAAAAGAAGTGAAATTAAGCCAGGCATGGTAGCGCATGCCTGCAGTCCCAGCTACTCAGGATGCTGAGGCTGGAGGATGCCTTGAGCTCAGAAGTTCAGAAGTAGCCTGGGCAACACAGAAAGACCCTTTCTATACAGTAAAGGGAAAAAAAGAAAGAAAGAGATGAAGTTAACTTTAATTATATATTTTTTAACCCACTATATCTCAAATATTATTTCAAGGTATAATCAATATTAAAAGTGATTCACAAGATGCTTTTTATTCTTTTTGTACCGTCTTCAAAATTCAGTGTATATTTTGATTTACAGCACATTTCACTTTGGGCAAACAACATTTCAAGTGCTCAATAGCCACATGTGGCTAAAGCCTACCATATGGGACAGCAGAGATTTAGAACACTCAGAGAGAGATCCAAAGACCCAGTAGCAATTTCCAGGCCCAGTCGCCTTATTTTGTTGGTTGACCAGTTAAAATTCTATATCTACGCATAACAAGCCTTCATACAGAGAACGCAGGCTGCTAAACTCTATTATATGTTTTCGTGGCCAAAGACATTTCTTCGTCCTTGCAGAGTTTCCAATTAAAGTGTATAGGTAAAACAGAGGAGAAAAATGTTCTGAATATACATAAAGTAAAAGTCTTTGAAAATATATTTTAAGAGCAAGTTTGCATATAATGCTTAGAGTCTAGATAAAAAATATCTTCAGGGGATTTATATTGATGACATTATAGAGAAATGCATGTAATTTATTTATACGGTGGTTACTAATCTACAGTTTTTAATAACACAAACTTTTAAGTATCATTTGGGGGAAAGCACTATTTGTAACTGTGACATTCTACAGAGTCTGACCTATTTCCTTTTATTTGTTTTTTCTTAAATCTACTGATAAATTGTTTTCAGTCTGCTGATTATAATGTAAGGCTTAGTGTCTTAGAGAAAATTCTTTATTTGCTCCTTTCTGTAAATCAGTGCCGTTTGACTTCTCTAGGCCTGCTTGATACAATCACCCTGAATGCCTAATTCATACAACAGAAACACATTAAAGGCATTTGGTGGGGCCTTGTTTTATCTTTTCCTACATTAATTTATCCACTGACTCCCTGGCCTGGCATATGATAATTAGTCTTCATCCTGATACTTTCTTCTTTAACTTGGTTGGTATACTCCATGCTTATATTCCCATTGACCAGAATTTTACTATTATGTGAATACAGTTCACATTTCTTAGAAATCCTTGTCAGATTGGAATCCCTATCATGGTTCTTCCTGGTGAGATGCTTTGTGACATGTTTCCTACAAAGTGAAATATTTGAAAATTGCAAAGCAATTAACAAAATCAGACTGTCTAAATTTCAGGTTTATAATAAAAACTAGGCCTATTTTAGGTTGTGTATGTTAAAAAAAAACAAGATCATGGTAAAGAAAAAGAAAATGTACTTTTTAAAGTTCCATGGAAAATAATACAGATTTCAAACTTTTTGATTCACTTGAGATTTCTAGTTGTGGTTGAATTTAATATCTTGTTATATACTAACATACTCTTTTATAATTTGTCCTATATTCATGGATATAATCCTATTACATAGAATATATTAAGAAGATGTTACATATAGAATAACTTGACAAATTTACCACTCATTACATCTATGTAAACTTTATGAGGAATATTATCTTGGCTCATTTTCATACATTTTGATTTTGCCACATGTTCAAACTCACTAAAAAGTAAGCATAAATTTTAATATCCTACAATAATATTTTGACTACATTCATATTTAAAGAGAAAAGCACTCATTGAATGAATAATGAGCATATAATCTTTCCTCACCAAAGGGAAAAATATAAATGGAAATGAATAGGATGAAATAAATGTTTGTTAATTATATACATTTTCCTAGCTTTTAAAATGAATCCATATACTTAATCAAAAGATACTGACTTCATAAAATAAATATCTTTTAAAAAGAACTTATTTGAAGTGGGAAAATGTACTATTTATTCTAGAAAAATATTATAATGGATGTCACGTTCACGGAAACTTTTGGGAGAGTGGATGGAAAAATATTAATAAAGTCCTCTGGGTGAAGAAAGAGGGTGCAAGGTAAGAAGATCTGGCAGGACAGCAAGCCTGGTGAGCAGATTGTAAGGTAGAAAGAAGGGTCACATGCATGAAAAGGAGGCAAGGTGAGACAGGGTAAAAAGCCAATTAGTGGATGAAAGGGTAAAAATATGAGTTCTCAAACACAGGGGTGATAATATAGGCAGCTTGGGAAAGGATTAAAATAAAGAAGTGATAACAGTATTCAGTTGAGAGGGAAGGCTGTCAAAAATGTAAATAGGAAAAAAAAAAGTAGAACAATGAAAACAAAAACCTGACATTTAATCAAGGGTTACAGTAGCAGAAACTCAAAGAGGGGAAATGTGATGGTTTTAGCTGAAATTATTAACAGAGGACCAAGGCAGATGGAAAATTTGGTCCCAACTATAGGAAACCAAATGGACTGAAAAGGAGTATAGGGAAATAATCCATTTCATTTCCTGATTGCTTTTCTTGAATACATCATATTAGGCAATCAAAGCCTGACATCCACAATTAAATCTTTACTAGAGAGAGTACTGTTAAACCTGATATTTGACAATTCAAAGAGTGTGACATTTCAGAGAATCACACTTAAGCTAGTGTTAGAGTTTTCAATAGCTAATTTTTACTTAAATGTTTATATAATCTAGTTTATATGGATATTAGTACATTCATTAGAATATTTTTGGTATTTTTTGAAATTAAAGCTTATTGTTTAAGGAGGAAATTTGGCTTTTGATTCATTTCCTAATATATAATTAAGTTAATGCTTTATTATTATCTACTTTTTAAGAGAAAATAACATTTTAAAAGTCTTTTCTAGCTCTAATTTTAAATTTCACTGTATGACACTGCTCAACCATATATTAGAAAGAAACATGTCTCTACCAATTATTCCACAAAAAATGGGAACACAACATAAAAAAAGCCAAAACATTACCATTATAATTGTAGTTCTTGTTCTGATTATATTTCAAATAACTTTTTATAAGGTAACAATATTTTTAGTCAACCAGGATTCTTATTATTGATGGAACGTCACATTTTTTAATTAAAATGACAAATTCAGAATAATTTGGAAAAGATTAGTGACCAAGATAGAAGTGGCAAATTGTGACGATTTGAGTTTAAAATGTTTAAAGCTATTATATAGTGTATATGCATAAAGTAGTATTAAGTAAAAACTTAAACATCATCTTGATAACAAATTATGTAAATGGACTATGATTTAAAATATTTTCTTGCCAGCAGCTTCTAGAGCAGCCTCTCATAAAATATGATTAAAACACACATGTGAAATAGAAAACATAAAAACTAAAACCAAACTAAGATTAAAACTGACACTAAGATCACATCAAAAAATGCCAAAGCTACACCCTAGGTACTGATAATAGCTGGGGAAAAAAAATGTGAAATTCATTTTTTTCTAGTGCCTCTTCTGATTCAGTGACCCAGAAACTATACAACTAGAAAATTGGGAAATTTGTTGTTCTGCTCCCAAAGTACACACCTTTTGAACTGAATGAAGAATTTCCCAATGAATTAAACAAGAGAATCTTTTTTATTCTTCGTGATAGCCCAAATAAGACCTCTCAAAAAATGCATATTCTAGAATAGAGTTTAAGAGGCATGATGACAAATGGACATCTTGGTAGTAAGTTTGAATTATAAGAATAATGATGCTAAAACCTTTGTAAGCCATCTGGTAAAAACAACAAAAAATTAACTACAATGAAACAAACAAACAAAAGATCAGGCTGGCCTCAGACTTCTCCTTTATAGCCTTAAATGCTGGAAGGAACTGGAGCAATAGCAAAGTTTTGAGATGAAAATGGGGTAATTCAACAATTCAGTCCTACACTAAATTATATTTTATGTGTCCAAGCATGTGAAAACTACTCTCAGAGAAGAAAAATTCCATGTACCGCTAAAAAAAAAGAAAAAATTCTTGGAGACATGCTCCAAAAGACCAGGAAATAAAACAAAACAAGAATTAAAAATATGAAACTCAGAGTTACACTTCAATAGTATTCTGTAAAATTCCATAGTGCAAAACGCCCATATGCTGGACATATTACAATCAATACATGCTGCAATATATTAATAAGCTTACAAGAACTTAGAGAAAATCCTTAGGTATCAGGAAAGAATTAAGAGTAAGTTGAAAAAACAAAAGGGTGAACTTAAACAACGGTGTTGACTTTAATGCAAAACAGATACAGAGAATCAGAGTTTTAAAATAGAAAAATAAATAATCTCCCCTGAAAATGTGTAGTTTTAGACCTGCTCACATAAAAGTCTGCTATTCAAATTCATACTACCCCCTGGTTAGGGATCACCAGGCTAAAAAATTCAATGACAATATCTCTAGTTGGTAACACCCTCTAACCCTAGCAGAGGCAAAATGTGAACAGAACTAACTGGTAAAAGGCATCAGAGTGGATCTGGGAGGGCCATCAACAATAATCCACAGTTATTGGGCATGATTTAAAGTACTGAGATTCCCTTCATTCAGATTCAGATTTTATTAATGTCCAATTTCAACAAAAAAAAAAAGTGTGTGTTCACAGGATCATAACAGTAAACTACTGAATTTAAAATAATCCCATATTTGAAATTATTAGAAAATCACAGGGAAACACCTACCCAAGCTCTCACATCACACAAAATGCTTTCAAATTATGAAGGATGGTCTAATTATTCATACTGATATTGGTAAGCAAAAAAAAATACCTAATTAAAAGTGAAATGACCTATATGTTGAAGGATTTCAGTACAACTATAATACTAAGAAAGATGATGATAATAAAATAATACCTATTACACTCAACTATAAAATATAAAATATTTAATAAGATTTGTAATTGAAAGATTCAGAATTGTAAAAGAACTCATACCAGTAACTCCAGAACAGTAATTCTTATCACTAGCTCATCTCTAGACTGCAGAGATCATCTACTATAAGGCTAACTAACTCAAAAACTATTCATGTAAATCAACAATTTTTATTTTTGTTACATTTTTCCAAGATTTTCAATGAAATAGTTGGGTAGTATAGGAGAATTCTAAATATATTGTTTAGAAATTAACTCTTGTATATTTGGCCTATTAAACGAAAACATTGGTTTCGGAATAATGGGGACCCATTTGTTGAACACTTACTATATGTGAAGTGTTCCAAGTTTTATGTATGTATTAACAATGCTATGCATAGATACTATTTTTATTCCCAATTTATCAGAAAGGATACTGAAGCACAGGGAAAATAAGTAAGTTTTGCGATCATATAGCTTACAAGTCCAGAGCACACTCTTTTAATTTTAATAAAATACTGCTTTGCAAAACTATGAGTAATAAACAACTAGTAATAAAGAGCTTTTAAAAGTAAGAATTAGAATAACTTGAATATCACATGACCTGGAAGAAATGTTTAGTAGATGGGTTGACAATATTTTCACAGCAATTAACTTACAGTTTTAATAATGCAGAATGTTAGCTTTCATAGTTGTAAGTTGACAATAAACTAATTTTCTATAATACATATGAAATATAAATTTTATTTCTAAAATTTAAGCTACTTTGAAAACATAAGAAGAGAGACCGCTGGGTTTCTATAGGAAACAATAGATACGTAAGCCTGAAACTCTCCATACATCGTAAAAGACAGACACAGACACACAGACACACACACACACACACACACACACACACACATACACATAGGAAATGCAAGAAAGAGAGAGAGAGAGAGAAATGAGTATAGTAAACAATACCAATTCATAATCCATGCCTACATTATGGCTGAATGTCTTATAATTAAAAATCTTCAAATTATATGTCAAAATGAAAATAAATGAAAGCAGAACAGTAGTACCCAAACCTGTATGAAGAGTCAGGTCGAGATTGCATGGAAAAGAGAAGAGGGACTCAAGGGGCTTATCTCAGGTGCACCTGAGATAAATTCTCCCCAAGAAAAAGAATCCTAGATTAAATAAGTAAATATTGAGAACAGCTCTGCTATCAGGTAGATTAGATAACTGGCTGTTGGGGAATCAAAAGGAAGGGACTTAAAGAGGCATCTGACTAGAGATGGTAGTTATAGGAAGTGAAGGTGTTGCTTAAAAGCTTGTTGGTAATAATAAACAGAGAAACAAGCGGTAGAAATTAAAAGCCTACAGAAACACAAGAAAATCACCAAATCAAATACACACAATCCTTTTCCTAAAAAGTAAGATCTCTTAAATAAGTGATACTTCACAATAATTGAAGAGAGCACACATGAGCTAACAAATCTAGTAAGCTACCCATACTCCCCACCCATGAATAAATACACATACTATTACTGATCAAGTGAAGTATAAAAATTTTAAAAATCAATATTAAATGTCAGAAACATCCACCAAAACTGCTATAAGAATAAAACAGAAAATGATACTAGTATTGTTCTAGTTAATCAAATTTCTCCCTAAAACAATCTTGAAGAACAGAAGACTTGTAGCCTAAACAAATAGCCTTAAAATCATTTTCAGATGTTAAACAATTACCTTCAAATCATAAATTTTAAGACGTAGAAAGGTGGAAAAAAATGAAAATGTAAAACGAGACTTAAGCAACCTCAGGAAAGAACAGAAGAAAAAAACAAAGTCATCTTGAAAATAAAGATTAAATTAAAACATGACTAAGGTAGAATATATTTAACTGAAAATGGAATAAGGAGTATTTAGAAGATGAGCAAAAAATGAAGTTGACTTTCAGTCTCAACTAAGAGAATGAAGAGGTAAAAAGGCTAAGAAAGTGAGAAATATAGAAGATTTAGAATGTCCAATACACATATAATTGGAGTCCATGACAAAAAACCCAAACCAATAGAATAAGACTAATATTTAAAACTATAATCCAAACAAACTTTTCAGGAGTAAAAGAAGACATGAGCCTCTAGGGCATGCACTTAAAAACTTGATCTGGAATGGTCAATTTAGATATAAAGTAAGAAAAGAATTAGAATTTAAAGATAAAGAAAATAAATCTTTAAGGTCTCCAGACAAAAAGATCAAGAAAAGAATAGAAGGTTGGAATAAGATTCTCACAGCATAATAGAAAGCAAGACAACAACACAGCAATATTTTCAAGAAATTCAGGGGGGAAAAGTTACCTGCCCTTCAAATATAAAGCCTATATAAAAACAATTTTAAGTGTGCAAGATCTCATGGGATATTATGTCTAGAAGCCCATCTCTGGAAATCTGTAATAGAAGCTTCATTCAACATGGAGATATCTGCAGGAATGTCACAGAATAAATGATGATAATTTAATATATTTAAATGCATATATAAAATGAAAAACAAAATAAGGCAAAACTTGTGGACAAATGTATAATAATGTAAATGTTATGTGTTCTGGCAAGCATAAATAATGCTACTAAACAAATGAGGGAAAATGTAAGACTGAAAAAAGAAATCAAATAAGCTTATTAATCATTAAATAAGAGGGAGTAAAAGTATGTGTCATTTAAAGCTAAAAAACCAAAAGGTAGAAGCCTAAATATATATAATACAGATTTGAAATAAATATTACATAAAATATACATTTTATTAGCCACATGTGTAATATAAAATGATATAACAGTTGGAGTAAACAAGACCAGTCATATTAGTTAATGTGAATAGTCATAATATATTTATTAAAAGGAAAGATTTCTAGGTTGGCTTACAAAATAAAACTCAATGCTACGTTGCATTCAGGAGAAAAATTTAAAACAAAATGATTCAGAAAGGCTAAAAATAAAGGGATGGGCAAGAGTATACCAGCCTATTGCAAAAAAAAAAAAAAATGTAGAAAGCAGTGGTTGAGGTACTGCTAATGGACAAGGTAAAATCTAGGCCAAAAAGCATTAAGTGATATATTTTTAAATGACAGCTTTATAATATAAAAATCATAATTCACAATGAAGATATGAGTTATCAATTTCTATGCAACAAATAACAGATGACTAACTTCAGAAAGCAGAACTACAGATGATGGTAGTGGCAATAAGAAAAACAAATTATCTAAAGATTTTAACCCCCACTCTCTAACAAAGAAGTGGAAAAAAAATAAAGATATAAAAAATCATAATAAGATGACAGATGATAGATATATAGGTAGGTGGATACATAGAGATAGATTGATCAATAGAGATATATTCAACTTCATATCTCAAAAAATAAACATTTTTCTAAGGCACACATGGAACATTCATGAAAACTGAACATACCTCAGATATATTTCAGTTTTTGGTTCCAGACCACAACAATAAAGCAAATATTGCAATAAAGCAAATATTGCAATAAAGAAAATCACATAAATTTTCAGTTTTTCAGTGCATATAAAAGTTATGTTTACACTACACTGTAGTCTATTAAGTGTGAAATAGCATATGTCTAAAAAAACACCTACCTTAATTTAAAAATACTGTACTTCTAAAAAAAGGTAATAATTATCTGAGCCTTTAGTGAGTTGTAATCTTTGCTCCTCCATAAGAAGCAATTCCTCATCCCTTAAAGTTTTATCATGAGATTGCAGCAATTCAGTCACATCTTTTCTCCATGTTTATAACTGCTGACTGATCAGGGTGGTAGTTCCTGAAGGTTAGGATAACTCTGGCAATTTCTTAAAATATGACTACAATGAAGTTTGCTACATGAATTGACTCTTCCTTTCACAAAAGATTTCTCTGTAGCATGTGACATAGTCACCAGCTGCATTAGCTAATAAGAGAGCCTACCCTTCAGCCTTTGAAGCCAGGCATTATCTTCTCCTCTAGACACGAAAATCTTACATAGCATCTTCTTCCAATAAAAGGCTGTTTCTTCTACATGGAAAATCTGTTGTTTAGTGTAGCCACCTTAATCAATGATCTTAGCTAGATCTTCTGGATAATTTACTGCACCTTCTCTGTCTGTCTCTATTTCACTTTGCCCTTTTATGTTATGGAGACAGCTTCTTTCCCTAAACCTCATGAACCAACCTCTGCTAGCTGCCAACTTTTCTTCTGCAACTTCCTCAGCTCTCTCAGCCTTCATAGAATTGAAAGGAGTTAGGACCTCCTCTGGATTAGGCTTTGGTTTAAGGGAATATTGTGGCTGGTTTCATCTTCTATCCAGACCACTAAATTTTTCTCCGTATCAGTAATACGGCTGCTTCTCTTTCTTATCATCTGAATGTTCCCTGGAATAACACTTTTATTTTCTTTCAAGAACTTTTCCTTTTCAGTCACAACTTTGTTAACTGGTTCAAGAGGCCTGGATTTCAGCCTGTCTGGGCTTTCAATATCCCTTCCTCACTAAGCTTAATCATTTCTAGCTTTTGATTTAAAATGTGAGATATGTGACTCTTCCTTTCACTTGAACACTTACAGGCCATTAATTGGCCTAATTTCTAAATCATTGTGTCTCAGGGAATAGAGAGGCTTCAGGAGAGGGAGAGAGATGGGAGAATGGCTGGTCAGTAGAGCAGTTGGAAAACACAAAACATTTATCAATGGTTTGTCATCTTACATGATCTCAGTTCATGGCATCTCAAAACAATTACAGAACAATAGTATCATCAAAGATCATTTATCATAAATCATCATAACAGATATAATAACAATGAAAAAAATGAAATATTGTAAGAATTACCAAAATATAACACAGAGACAGAAAGTGAGCACACGATGCTAGAAAAATGGCATCAATGGACTTGTTTGACACAGGATTGCCACTAAATTTATTTTTTAAAAAAATTATCTGTGAAATGTAATAAAGCAAAACACAATAAAATGAAGTATGCCTGTATATTAAACAATTACAAAAATCTAAATAAATTCTATAAAGAGGAAATGATACAAATTGACCACAATGCCATCCAATTTAAAAATTATAACATTTTTAAGGCCATTCTAAATGGAATTTTAAAATCCTTTATTAAGTAATTCTTGAACGAGAGGAAAAAGACCAAAATAAATTTACAGATATTAAAAAAAAAAATTAAACTTGTAGGGGCTACCACTACACATGTTTAGGATAATATGAGCACCCAAAAGAGTAATTATGATGATGGATGATAATACATCAAATATAAAAAGAGATTCTTTAAATGTATAATGTTATTATATTTTCAAAAATAAAAAAAGATGCAGAGGAGAAGGTTCTTCCTTAAAAAAAAAGATCTATTAGTAAATGTGAAATGAATGATATAAATAGAAAATAATGAATTTGCATGCACTAATGTAATAACTGATGTGAGCAAAGATCGTGAATGCTAAAAATACTGAATAAAATTGTATTAAGGACAGGATACTCACACAATCTTAAAGCATCACCCTCTGTTATCTACCAATTGCAAGAGAAAAGTTTACCTTTTCAATAGAAGAATCTCAGAGATACCACTTTAATCAAATAATCAAATAATGAGGCATTGCCAATAAAGGAACAAGTCAATATTATTGATGTGATACACTGAGAAGGACACAAGATCACCTATTTAGTATTCTTGACAAAAATATTTAACATGATTCTAAAAATATATAAATAATCAGTGGGACATTATATAAAACAACTGGCATGTACTTTTCAAAAGTCTGAAAGTCATGAAAGACAAGCAAGAGACTACTCTCGATTAAAAGAAATTAAGCCAAGATAACTAAGTATACTGAAGGATCTTTGATTGAATCATGAGTTGAAAAATAAAAATTGCTTCTCAGCCTTTTGGCTAAGATCAAGTGTAATATCTGTTCTTATCAATTTAATATATGATATGTCCTCTATCCAAGGACAATATATTATTAACACTCCACTGACAGTACTGGACAGATTATTGAAGCAGAAAATGAATAAAGAAACACTGGATTTAAACAGGACTCTAGAAAATATGGACCTAACAGACATTTACAGAACATTCTACCTAAAAAGTACTGAATATACATTTTGGTCATCAACACATGGGACATTTTCCAAGATGGATTATACCTTAGGCCACAAAGCAAGTCTCAGCAAATTCAAAAAAATTGAAATCCTACCATGTATCTTCTCAGACCACAGTGGAATAAAACCAGAAATTAATTCTAAGAGAAATACTCCAATATACACAAAGTCATGGAAATTAAACAACCTGCTGCTGAACAATCCTTGGGTCAATGATGAAATTAAGATGGAAATCAAAAGATTCCGTGAACTGAATGACAAAGGGGACACAAGATATCAAAATCTATGGGATACAGTAAAAGCAGCTCTAAAGGTAAAGTTCATAGCCTTAAATGCCCACATCAAAATGAGAGAAAGATCACAAATTAACAAACTAATGTCACATCTCAAGGAATTAGAAATGAAAGAGTGAACCAAACCCAAAGCCAGCAAAAGAAAAGATATAACAAAGCTCAGAGCAGAACTAAACAAAATGGAAAATAAAACGAAACAAAAAATATGAAGGATCAATGAAACAAAAAGTTGGTTCTTTGAAAAGATAAACAAAATCAATAGACCACTAGCCAGATTAATCAGAAATACAAGAGAAAGGGGTCAAATAACCTCAATAAGAAATGAAAAAGCGACGATTACAACTGATACGCAGAAATACAAAAATATCAGCTATGAATAATATGAAAAGCTCTATGCAAAGAAATTAGAAAAACTAGAGGAAATGGATAAATTCTTGTAAACACACAGACTCCCAAGCCTAAATCAGGAAGTCACAGAAACCCTGAACAGACCAATAATGAGAAGAGAGATTTAAGCAGTAATAAAAAAATCTCCCACCCCCCCCCCAAAAAAGCCCCATACCCAATGGATTCATAGCCAAATTCTACCAAACTTACAAAGAATAACTAGTACCTATTCTACAGAAACTATTCTATAACATTGAAAAGAAGGGAATCCTCCTTAATTCATTCTATGAAGACAATAACACCTTGATACCCAAGCCAGGAAAGGACACAACTAAAAAAGAAAACTACAGACCAACATCCCTTATAAATGCAGATGCAAAAATCCTCAACAAAATATTAGCAAGCTGAATTCAACAATACATCAAAAAGATAATCCACTATGATCAAGTGGGTTTCATCCAAGAGATGCAAAGATGGTTTAACACATGTAAATCAATAAATGTGATTAACCACATAAAAACAAATAAAAACAAAGACTACATAATCATCTTGATACATGCACAAAAAGCATTTGATAAAATCTAACAACCTTTCATGAAAAAAAAAACCCTCAACAAAGTAGGCATAGAAGGAAGATACCTTAAAATTATAAAAGCCATATATGACAAACCCACAGCCAACATGATACTGAATGTGGAAAAGTTAAAAGTATTTCCCCTAAGAACTGGAAAAAGACAGGGGTGCCCACTCTCACCACTTCTATTCAACATAGTGCTGGAAGTCCTAGCCAGAGTAATCAGGCAAGAGAAGGAAATAAAGGACATCCAAAAATGAGAAAGAGGAGAACAAATGTTCCCTGTTTGCTGTCAATATGATCTTCTATCTAAAAAACCCTAAAGGCTCCACCAAAAGACTCCTGGGATTGGTAAATATTATAAATTCAGCAAAGTCTCAGGTTACAAAATTAATGTACACAAATCAATAGCATTTCTGTATACTAATAACAGTCAAGTAGAGAGTCAAATCAAGGATTCGATACCATTCACAACAGCTACAAAGAAAATAAAATACCTAAAAAAATATGCTTAACAAAGGAGGTTAAAGACGTTAAAGACCTCTCTACAAGGAGAACTACAAAACACTAATGAAAGAAATCACAGGTAACACACACAAATGGAAAAACATCCCATGGTCATGGATTGGTAGAATCAACATCATTAAAATGTCCATACAGTCTAAAGTGATTTACAGATTCAATGCAATTCCCATCAAAATAGCAATATCATGTTTCACAGATCTAGACAAAGTAATCCTAAGCTTTATTTGGAACCAAAAAGAGCCCGAATAGCCAAAGCAATCTTAAATAAAAAGACAAATCTAGAGACATCACATTACCTGTCTCCAAATTATACTACAAAGCTATAGTAACCAAAACAGCATGGTACTGCTGTAAAAGTAGAGACAGAGATCAATGAAACAGAATAGAGAACCCAGAAATAAATCCATCTACCTACAACCAACTGATCTTTGACAAAGCATAACAACATACACTGGGAAATGGATACCCTATTCAATAAATGGTGCTGGGAAAACCTGGATAGCCACATGCGGAAGAATGAAACAGGATCCCTATCTCTTGCCATATAAAAAAAATGAACTTATGATGGATTGAAAAATTAAATGTAAGGTATGAAACCATAAAAAATTCTAGAAGAAAATGTAGGAAAAACTCTTTTAGACATTGGTCTAGGCAAAGAATTTATTACTAAGACCCCAAAGACAAATATAGATGCGACAAAAATAAATATATGGGATTTAATTAAATTAAAAACTTCTGCACAGCAAAGGAAATAAACGGAGTGAATAGACAACCTAAAGAATGGGAGAAAATATTCACAAACTATACATCCAACAAAGGATTGATATCCATAATCTACAAATAAACCAATCAGCAAGAAAAAGCAATCCATCAAAAAGTGGGCAAAAGACACGAATAAAAGTTTTTCAAATGAAGATGGGCAAATGGCCCACAAACATATGAAAAAATGCTCAACATCACTAACCATCAGGGAAATGCAAATTAAAACTACACTGAGATACCACATTAACCCTGTCAGAATGGCCATTATCAAAATGTCAAAAATAGATGCTGGCATAGATGCAGAGAGAAAGGAATGCTTATACACTATTGGTGGGACTGCAAATTAGTATAACCTCTATGAAAAACAGTATGGAGATTCCTCAAAGAAATAAATGTAGACCTACCATTCAATCCAGCAATCCACTGCTGGGTATCCACTTAAAGGAAATGGAAGTCATTTTATCACAAAGACACCTGCACTTGAATGTTTATCACGGCACAATTCACAATTGCAAAGATATGGAAGCAACCTAAGTGCCCCTCAATTCATTAAAGGATAAAGAAAATGTGGTATATGCATACCATGGAGTACTGGTCAGCCATACAAAGAAATGAAATAATGTCATTTGCAGCAATATGGATAGAACTAGAGACCATTACCCTAAGTGAAGTATCTCAGGAATGGAAAACCAAACACCTTATGCTCTCACTAATAAGTGGGAGATAATAGATGGGCACGCATGGGCACAAAGCAATATAAAGAACCAAGAATAGGGGAGGATGGGAGGGAGGGTGTGAGATAAAAACCAACCTATTGGGTACAATGAACATTATTCTGGTGATGGGCACACCAAAAGCCCTGACTTAAACACTGTGCAAGATATCCATGTAATAAAAACACTTGCACCTCCTTTAGTAAACAAATAAAATTAAAATAAACAAATAAATATACATATTTACCTTCTTTAAAAAAAGAAAGAACAATAAAACAACTATAAAGGATGTTAATTGGTTAATTGGGAAAATTTTAATATTGGCTATTTCAAGTACTATTCTTGCTTCAATATTTTATACTTTGGGTGTGACAACAGCACTAAAATTATGAATAAAAATGTCCTTGTCTTGAGGACATAGATGTCGAAGTATTAATATTTAAGGATGAATTATCATGATGTCTGCAACTGATTTTTAAATGGTTCAGCAAATATATCTCTACACAGAGAAAGTGAGAGAGAGAATGCAAATTTGGTGAATTGGTAACAAGTGATGAATTTAGATAAAAGGCATGTAAGTGTTCATTATATAATTTTTCTAGTTTCCTGATATGCTTGAAATTTTCCAAAGTAAAATCTTGGGAAAATAAAAAAATCATTTAGAATTAATTAAAAATGTATTTATTTGGAAGAGCTGAGAAGTTATTTTCACCTGTACAAAACAAAGATTATCTAAGGTATAATAATATGTAGTCAAGTTATTTAACAGTCTTTTATCACCTAAAGAAGAATAATTAAAAAGGAAGCATATCTGTTTACTTAAAGGAACATTCCTATCAGAAGTAAAAATATAATTATCTCATATGCTTCCTCATCCACGAAAAATGTGTAGTAATTCACAAGAATGTTGACTCTTTGAATAGTTCCAGAAAAGCATTGCAGATTTTGAGATAAAGAGAAGTTAAGCTAGGATCATAAATTTAATAATAGCAAAATCCACATTGGCATCAGGGAACTCTGGTTTCAAGTTCTACCTCTATTACTTACTAGATATGGAGCCACTGTCTAACTCTAAAATATGAATATGAACACCTATGTCATTCCATGCTCTGAAGAATTGTAGGTTAAATAATTGATACCATTTAATAGCTTAATGTCTGGCTAGATTAGGGACTCCATAAATGTTAGTTGACTCTGAATCTGGTATTGCCTAATAAAATCAATGGTATAACTTTTTTTGACACTTGAACTTGGTTCTTTCCTATATTAATATAATCATTGTTACTGTCTGTAAGAGAACACATTGAATTTTATAAGTTATATACTCCCCAGCAGATATACATATTCAATTAAAATTTGTACAAAATGACAGTTCTTAAAAAGGCACAAGGCCATATGAAAACTAATAAGAAATTCTCATCCATAATTGATACACAGTTTTTAATTAATGTATTTCTCTAATAGCTATTCAGCTGTGACACTGGTGCTATTGAAATTAAAACATTATAAAATATTGTTATCACTCTAAATAAACACACCTAAAATAATTTTACCTCATATTTTCAAAGTCATATATTGAGTTCCATTATATTTCAATTTGGTAATTACTAGATCACTTCCAAACAACTCTAAATAGATATTTTCCCTTTTTACAGAAATATGCCTAGGTTATCAAAGCAAAGCCATCTTATTTATATGTGAACAAAGTAGCTGGTAATCTACGTGGCACATTTTGAAAAATGTCATGGCAGAAAGATCTTCAGCCCCTTCACCTTTATAAAGATAACAAAAAGATGTTAACAGTCAATAATCCTACAGAAAGGACCAGCAGCTGAAAAGCCCCTCCCATCCTCAAAGATATTATAATCATTTGCATCTCTTTTAAACATGTTCCACTGTGAAAAGGTGTATAAAAGGAACAATGGGAGTGAGATAAAGAAAAGCCCTCTAATTCACTATTTTTCCAGAGGCTATTATAGCAGATTGTAGAACCAGAGTCAAAGAGAGCATCTGGGCAGCCGTGCTGTAGAGAAGACCCCTTCTCCCATTCACCCATATTAAATACACACCAGCCCCTGTTTGTAACCGTTGATTTGCGTGAATGTCTTGTTTTATAATTGAGGAAGAAGAGAAAAGTTTAGTTGGGACCAGAAACCATCAAGTTGGGGGAGACAAGCATAATGAAGGATATGGCACCATTCCCTGCCTAACCCATTCAGGATCCGGAGGTAAAAGTGGGGAGATGACAGAACTGTCTTATGAGAGACTTACTGTGATTCTGAGAAGGCCTAAGAGAAGGCTGCTGGAATATTTTCATGAGAGTCTCTGGGTAACTGGGCACAAGTGCAATTCTGAGTTGGGAAGAGAGCCTTTCTCTCTGTTATTTCCCCACACTCTGCACTTCTGTAGCACTCAGGGTTGGCAGCTTTGTGAACACTGCCAGCCACACACAGCAAAGAGAGGTGGCCCACTGTCAGCACAGGAGGAGGTGTAGCTCTGTGAAGTAGCTCTGTGGGTGTAGACTCCATCAGTGGAGAAGAACATAGGAGAAAAAAAAATTTGGTCACGTAAAAAAATTGGAACTATGAGCAAATATGAGGCTCCAATCCCATTAATTTACACTACATGCTGCTATTGGGTCAGTCTCTCTAAAAGTAACTTTTATCCCTTTTGTAAATTTTTTAATCAAAAATCTTTAGATATTTCAGTACCATAGGATAAAGAAAACATTCTGATTATAACCTTCCACAATGTGGCCTCCACTAATTCCCATTAATTATTTATATGAATCTCATATAATTTAAATATGTTTGCTACTCCCTCTCTTCTTCCAGTCTCTTACCCCGATGAAAGTGTATCACTTCCTGAACTGGGTCTAGAGAGCCTCCTGCATCCTCTCCTACAATGCAGGTCAAGTACCATCAGTTCCATAAATGCTTCTCAGCCTTCGATAAACGAACTGGACCTACTGCTTCTCCCCAAATATGACACAAATTATACACATTCAGATATTAGCATTGCAAATTTTTAAAATATAAGAGTTGAGACTTAATTATATATTGTTTGGGAACATCTTTTTTTCTTGTTTTTGATTTTCTATTTAGCCTTTGTATTTCATTTTTGTCTAACTTTCCCATTCAGAAAGTAAGTTTCTTTATGACAAGTTCTATGTTGTTTTCATCTTTGCATCTTCCACAGTGCTTAACACCGAGAGGTCCTCTAAAAATATTTTTGGTGAATAGGTTAATTCATTTATCTAACATGGTATTATATCAAGAAAACAACAGATGGAATATTTGGGTGACAACTGCACCGCATTTTGAGAAGTTACCCTTTTCACTGTCCAGCTCTTTTTAGGTCTAATCCTGAATTTCTAGTAGTTGAGGTAAAGTAAGATAAGCAGGCCACAGTCTGCTAGTACTTAGCAAAAGTTTTCCAAACCCACAAGCATAATCACCAAAGAGATAAAATTTTCATAGTCCACTCTTTCAGGTTTATCAACAGTGAACATATAACTAACCAGACTGAAAGTAGGATCTATCTCAACGAGGCACCAGGATCTTCTTTTTACTCTCCATTATGTATAATTTTAAAGAAATTGAATAACAAAAACATGCCAGGAAACCTGAGATCTAAATAAGCCCTTTATATTTATCTTTAAAATGTACTTTCATGTACTAAAATTATCTCTGTTCTGCAAGTTCTTTGTCAATTAGTCAACTACACTAGAAGACAGACTAAAATGTTTTGCTTGGGTCTTTTGCCTCCTTATTCATTAAGGATCAAAATAAACTTATCACATTAAAACTATCAGCTTATCAAAACTATTTCTACATCACGAAAATTATTAAGAACCAATTGTTATTAAATATTAAATTACAGGATATTTTATTTTGATAGTTTCTTGTATGCATCAAAAAGCATTGTTTTCCCTTCTTACATGACATCTTGCCTCTCATTGCTTTACTCATACATTAACATTTGTATATCCTTATGTCACAAAAATGTACAGTAAGAAATCTCTTTGTTCATGATTAGTACAAGAAATCCACACCATGTTAGATTCAACACATTTCAAGACAAAAAGAAACCACCAATCTCCAACCTCTAGCACAAAAGAAATTAAGCAGAAAGAGTTGCCTCTGTTGGTTCTGGAAAAAACAATGTATAAAACTGAAGGGATGAGGAGGGAAAGCGAAGAGTTGATTCGCATGACCAGGGTGAAAAGAAAAACAAACATTATAGTTGCAAAAACATATATTCCATAACAACTTCTTAAGACTCCCAGGTGCAACATCAGCAGTGCTCGAGTCTCGATTTTTATTGTAATCTTGTGGCTTTTTATTTGTAACTTATATGAAAAGAATCATATTGATTGGGGCAGATTTAACTCAGTAAAACCTATTCTACTGAGATTGTCTGTGCTAGGTGATTTTATCAAGTTCTCTTTTGGTTTCATTTTCTTCCTCATCCCTATTCCCAGGGGAGGCTGCAGCCCAGCTTGCAGAGCAAATTGCCCTAAATTGAGTTCTTTCTCTGGCATAGACAGGGCTGCCTTTGGCTCCTCGGCTTCAAAACTTTATGCATTCTTTTTTCCTTCTTCCTTAACAATCCCCTTCCCTTTTTCCAATTAAAATGGAGAAGTTTGCACCGGTACCTGCTCCCAATTAAATGAATACTGCATTACCAGCCGCACTCCCGGATCTTCTTTACCCTCCCTTCATTAGCCTTATTCCTCTGAGGCTGCCTGGCTGTCTGCCAGGGACTTATGGCAAGAATTCAAAATCTTGCACACTTTATCCTCTCCAAATCATTCTTGAATATAAGCAGTCTGCTCTTTAGGCCCAGCATGAGAAATCCAAGAACGTGTTTAAAACGGATAGGGGGTTGGGAGGGAGACGAGAAAAAAATGATTTATTTAAAAGGCTAAAAGCCTATGCAAAGAAAGACAAGCTAAGAGAGGTTAAGCTTCCCAGTTAATTGACCTTAGTTTCTTTTTTTAAAAGCCTGAGTCGGAAGAACAACAAATGACAGTTCAATGGCCTGGCTTTATTTCGGAGTGCCTTCATACCTACAGGAAGTGCATCATCATCTTCACACCTCAGGCATGCCGACCAACTCCCAACACTCAAAATCATGCACTAGGACAGAAAAACCCAACCTCGAACGCTTAAGCAACTGTTCTTTTTCTTTAAATAAAGATCAACATGGAATTTTCTAACAAATGTGAGTGCTATGGGGCCATTGCATCAGCCCTTCTCAACTGACACTTGGAATCAGTGAACGGGCATCAAGCTGTCATGAATGATGACCCAGGTGTCAGGCCACAGAAACAAACAGGCATTCTGTGTGCCTCCACTGCTTCCCAAAACTAAGCAAATTCCATTTACAGAGGCTTTGAACATATTTGAGCAGAATATGTGATCAAATCCCCGTTCTGGTACATAGTATCTGTGTGACCCTGGGCAAGTTATTTAACTTCTTTTGTAAAATGAGAATAATAATTATATCCTGCACAAAATGCTGTTTTGTGGATTAAGTAGAGCATGTAAACCACTCAGCACAATTCCTGGCACGTGGTACATAGTTAGCTACTGTATACTCTTATTATTATTGCTATCATTATTAATACAAAGCAAAAATACACCATATGATCTGACAGAACTTTTGGAGCCTTGCCCAGAATATGGCAAGAGCTAAGGACAATTTGCAGATGATTTTTAATTTTACAAAATTAAAAATGTGCAGTTGGATTCTCAGAAGTTGACCCTTCTTTGGCACAGACACCAATACAGCTATGACATCCACTAAGGTCAATATTGGGAAACCTATCATTTAGTGGTAATTATAAGTCATCAAATTCTTCAAGCACCCTAGAAAATATATCATCATTGCTGACATTTTATAAGAACAATATGTGATTGAACACTTAAAAACAGTCATCACCAAAGCCAATTTGTTTCAATTCTGAGAATTAACATAGAACATAGAATTTGGTTTATCTCCTACTGAGAAACTTCCAAAGCATTCTATGATGGCACAGTTCACTCCTTAAAAAAAAAAAAAAAGCAAAACAGTGAAAAAAGCCATAATTACTAAATCTTTTAAGTGTTTATACTGATGAAAAGACAAAAAAAATATATTTATAAATGGAATGAATATTGTAAACAAATTTGTGCTGATCATTTTTATCTCCTACGGTAGACACAACTCATTTCTGTGCATGAGCTGCATAATTATTGTCTGATTTATAAGAAATACACTGTCATCTAAGAAACCTAAAGCACTAGACATACTCTCAATATAGGAAGATACTTTATAAATAAATTAATGTCTAAATATTTATTGATACATAATAGTTATACATATTTTGGGGGTACATGTGATATTCTCATGTGTAATGATCAAAGGTAATTGGGATATCCTTCGCTTCAAACATTTATCTTTATGTCAGGAACATTACAATTCTTGTCTTCTAAGAAAACAGCTATTTGTGATTGATCGAATCATAACCAACACTGATTTTTGTCAAGTTTTTGACTTCTAAAAAATTAGTTCTTAAAATATGAAAAGAATGTGAAATATGAGGCAACAGATTTGACGTATATCAAATTGGTGGAACTGCATTGAACCTAGCAGAGGTAACACACACACCCACTGATTCAGATCATGCACACTTGAGGGCAGAAAAATTGGTATGTTTTAGAGTTGATATTTTAAGGAATGGATTGAGAAATATTCTATACTCAGGAAGTTAAGTAAATTGTTATTTAACAAAAAGACAGAACCACATATGATAACACACGAGATGTAAACAAAGTTACATAGCAATAACAGTGCCGGTGCTTAAGCTCAGGTCTTCCCATGCCAGGTAAAGGTCTCTCAAGTGATCTTTATACTCATTAAGGCAGAGATGCCATGTTATCTGGGTATATGAGGGGAAAAAAACTCAATAGGAAGCTGTAAACTTTTCCATTGTTGCACTATCACATTTTAAATTACAAAATGAATTTTAAATAAAATTTAGTCTAAACCTCAAGTGTCACAGGTATCCCCCCTGACCTTCCTTCCTGCTATAAAGCCTATTTTGGCTAATGGCATTTCCATCCACCTACCCCCAGAAACTTGGGAGCAATCTTGCTATTCTCCCACTCAGTTAGTTACCTGATACTAACAATTCTATTTCCATAACATTGACCAAAACCAAATCATCTTCTCAATCTTCACTGATACTGCTTTAACTCAGGACTGATCTCCTCTATCTCAGTCTCTCCCACTTACTCCAATTTCTCATCAAAATAATCTTCCTCACATAATCTGATTATGCTATTCCCCAGTTTGAAACCTTTGATCTACGTCATTCTTCTCAGTCCAGCTCCTGTATGCTTGTCCCTCCCTACTCTCATCCACAATGTCCTCTGTGCACCAGCCATATCCTTTTTCATTTTTGTTCTTCGCTCTTTAGCTTATGCTATTCCTCTAGTCTGTAATGCCCTTATTTTTCCCATTCAGCCTAAATATTACACAAGTGCTTGAAAAGAAATTTCTATGTAAGTTCTATATAGACTCATCAGCTGAAGCTTCTGTCAGTTACTGAGAGAAGTATATTAAGATCTTTTTGAACTTTGGATTTGCAATCGTCCATGTAGTTCTGTCTATTTATGCTTATATTTTTAAGCCAAACTTTAGATTATAGATTTAATTTACTTTTTAACTTATTTATTAATATTTGAAAGTAGTAGGTCTGTTGATAAAAATCTATATATAAATATTAAGACATTAATTATGAATTTTATTTTTATTGTATATTAACAATTTATAATCAAATAAATTTATGGGGTACAAAGTGATGTTATGATTTATAAATACAGTGAAAAATAATTAAATTGAGCTAATTAACATATTCATCACCCCATATACCTACATTTTTTTTGTGGTGAGAACATTAGAAATTTATTCTCTTAGTAATTTTGAAATGTACATATTATTAACTTTATTCATTTTAAATAACATTATTAGACATATTTAATTTTCTAATATACATACATATATATTTATATGTTCCATTTAACTTTACATTGGCTTAAAATCTATTCAGTATGAAAATAATACAGTGACAGTATCTTTCTTTTGACTTCTATGTATCTAGGATACTTTTTCTATCCTTTTACTTACATCTTTGTTGTTTCTTTATGTTTTAAGTATGAATCTTTAGACAGCACACAACTGGAATTTTAAGAATCCAATATGCCCATTTTTGTCTTTTAATTGGCGAGTTCACTACATTACACTGAGACTGCTGCCCTGTTTGAAACTATTTCACTTTATTCATGCATCTGATACTGTCCTATTTGATTTTCCTTCTCTCTTTTTTACTTATCTGTCCCCTTACTTCCTTCAAGAAGCATTTATTGAGCAACTACAATTTTACAAGCACTATTCTAGACACTGGAGGTCAGGAATGAAGGGAAAAGACAGGATGCTTGCTCTTAGGGAGATTACATTCTAGTGGGAGGGGACAGACAGGAATAAGGAAACAATTGAACAGGACTATAAACAGATAATAATGAACATATAAAAAAGGTATGTTCTACGTTCTACTCTTATTGTCTTTACTCTTTACAGAAACTTATTGCTTCTTCCCAGGTTACAAGCGTAGCTTTGTAATGGGTCTGTTTCTCTTGTTTATCGTCTTTCAATCCATCTGCCTCACTAATATTCTCATCTTGTGATTCAAATATTACTATATCCTAGCTTAAAACCTTCAATATCTTCCTCCTGCCTCCTTCACTGGGCAAAAAAACCTTCGCCCAACATTCAAAGTCCTCTATAACATAGGCTCGGCCTACATTTCCCAACTCTTTCTTCCATATATCCTCATATATCCTTTACTCTCTAGCCAAATAAACTAGTTACTTCCTGTTACCAAAGAAAATTAATTATTTTTTTCTGCCTCTTTTTCTACTTCCTCATCTCTTTCCATTGTATTCTTTCTTCTTTCTACTATTGTTCAAAGCACATTTGAAATGCTACTTCCCCGTAAAACACTCATTCTGATTCCATATAGTTGTGAGCTCTCCCTCTTGGATTTTCATAATACTCATTTGTTTTGCCTTTTTTAGGGCACCATTCCCTATTTTTTCATTTATAATGTAAACTCCTTAATGGCAGAAGTTTTTCTTACTCAGTTGATTTCTAAACAGTGCTAAATGCAGTGCTAAATGTCCTGAAGATAATACATGAGTGGTAAATAACTGTTGAATTAAATTACAATCATGTCTAAGCCTGGCCACTACCTTGTGCCATTCATCTTAATACTAACAGGCAAGAATGTTGGATAAATGCCAGTAAATGGCCAACATAGAAAAAATTATATTGCCTCATTCTGGAGAAAATGGTTGTAAAAAGTAAAACACTTCAAATAATTAAACAGCCTCAGTTAAATTTTAAAAAGTTAAGTAGCAAATAAAAATATACTAAAATATACCTATGCCACTTAGTTCAACTGATGAGTAAAAGTATATCTTGCTTGCTGGGGGTGGGGGGTAATAAAAAAGGGGTAGACAGAGTATAGGAAAATGACAGAAGAGGAAAACACTGGAAAGTAATTACCTTAGGTATGAAATGTTAAGAGTTCCTTGACAATTTATGTAAATTATTAACACATTTATTCAACATTTTTCAGTATACATGTATGCAGCACCCATTATATGCCAAGCAGTGTGCTAAGCCCTGGGAATACAAGGATGAATAAGACTTAATATTTGCCTTCAAGGAGCTGGAGCTTAGTGAAAAAAGATAAATAAACAGATAGAAGAAAATGTAGTTAAGTGTTATGACAGAAGGATCTGTGATGTGCAAGGGAGAACTCAGGCAGGAGGCTTTGTAAAGGTTTCAGGTGAATTAGCGCTTCTGCTGAGAAAACAGCGTGAGAGCTGGGAAAGGCAGGCCTTTATGCTTTCAGAGCATTTATACTCTCTTTTACTTGCATGTATTGACAAATTGATAATATTTACAATAGTATTAATGCCACACCATAGAATGTCAGTATCTTTTGCATATACTGCTTTAAAATATTTATAAACTTTTGATTAAACATAAAACAGTAAATGCATACAGTTATTTATTTCTCACCTTTGAGAACCACACTGACAGTGAAAGAATTTTAAAACTTATAAACCCTTAAGGATGAAAAGGAGAGGAGAAGATACCGAATAAGCAATATCGAAAACATTTCTAAAATGTTATAACATAGATGGGTGAATAGTAACTGCTTAGCAAACCATATAAACCTGAAACCTCGACCTGAATTTAGGGAAGCCAATAGGAAGCTGCCAGTTTTACCTCAAAATTCCAAAAAGTTTTACCCTCCAAGCTAGAGAAACTGAAAGGCCCAGGCAATATATGTGCATATACAAGATTTAGGCTCTCTCAATTAAAAAGCCATGTTACCACTTCATCCCACTATAATAAACCTCACCTCTCAATATATCCCATTATAAAGACTTTCCAAATAATTATTCAGCCCTTACTGTTAAATATAGAGAAATAGCCAAGGATCACCAAAGATGTAGAGAAATACTCTAACATGAAAGAGAGAAACCAAAACGTAGACTCTGGAATGGTGTCAGGTTTCTAGACAGAAATATTAAAAGGTGAAGACAAACCTTCAAAGTTTTAAGGGAAACTATTCCCAATCTAAAATTCAATCACTAGCCATAGTATAAATCAAGTATAATTATAGACTAAGGATATTCTTGTGTATTCAAGGTCACAAAAATTTTACCTCCTGTGTTTTCTCATGAATCTTCTAGAAAATGAACTACATTGAAAAGTTGTCAGTAAACCAAGAGATTCAGGAAAGAGGGAGTGAGCCCAGGAAAAAGATAAAGGGAAAAGTCTCAGAATGATGGGCAGGGCCCTAGGATGAAAATCTATAAGAAAAAAATAATGTCTAAAAATATTAAAAAGGAATCTGATTCACTTAACATAGATGTACCTATCAAAACAGGGAATGCTATGGAAGGGAAGCCCAATACAGCTGATGTATTAACATGGAAAAGGAAAAGAGTTAAAGAATAAACACACAGATTATCGAAAGGAGATTTGAAAATTGAAAATAGTGACAGTGTATTTAATAACTGATCTGTAAGAAAGTTCTACCACTTTTTAATGCTTAAATCACAATTTCCGGAAACTCTGGGAAAGGAAATATTTAAAATCAACTCCATTGACAAAGTATTGCTAATTGATTTATTTGAAAAGCTCCTGAAATGCACTGACATACTTCATTGACAGCTAGATTATGTAGAAAGAATTGTTTGTCGAAAGTATCATTTGTACCTGATTCTAACTACTGAAATAAATGTCATAGATATGCCTCTCTTTTGAAAATTGTGAAGCAAAATAGGAGAATGAACTGTCATAATTAACTCTCCTCCATTAAGCCTGGCTGAAAATTAAAATTCTTGCCAAAACTACTAAGGTCCCCTGAGGCTCCCCAGAAGTCTTACAATAATGCTCGGGCTAGTTTGAGTGACTCTCTATTCCTTGCAACAATCCCTAATTGGTATGTGTAATAAAACATAAGCTATATAAATAGAACAATAGTTCATGGGAAACAGCTATTACTCCTTAATTAAGAATATTTGATTGTATTTTCATTACTACAAAAAGAGTCTACTGGTATAAAAAGAAACACCTTGGGCAGAGTACAGTGGCATGTGCCTGTAATCTCTTAGGAGGCTGAGGCAGGAGGACTGCTTGAGGCCAGGAATTTGAGGCTATAGTGTGCTGTGATGATCCCTGTGAATAGCCACTACACTCCAGATTGGATGATATAGGGAGACTGTCTCTCAAAAGAAAAAGAAAGAAAATAAACACCTTATTTTTCAATCTAGCCTCACCTCAAACAACAAAGCACTTCAAACTTTTCAAACTTACTAGCTCATGAATTCAAAAACTTCACCATGAAGCCTGGCAGGTGTGAGAAATTGGCCTTTCACTTCGGGTGAATCAAAAATGAAGAAAGAAAGTTACGATGTGGCCCAGAAATGCCTAATAGGCTCAGTATTCAGCTAAGAAGTAAAATAAATTTATTTAGTAAAAAAAAAAAGCAACAGAGTAACATAATTTCATTCATTACATGTAAAGTTAAAGAGATTTTGTTTAACAGATTTTGTCTACTTAATAAATTCAGCTAAGTTATTCAGCCCTCTTCCAGTTTTCAAGAAACTAAGCAAATTCTCATCAAAGAGCAATGAAGACTCAGTAATTGGCTCAAAATTTATAAACTGGCATCTGAAGTCATGTCCGAATCACTAGAAACAAAAAACAAAAAATATAATTTTTCCCCAGTGAGAATAATCATTTTGTCTCCCTAAACTAACTCACTTTTCCCAAAACTAAGAATAACCATCTTAAAAATGCTTATGTGTTACAAATATATACAATTCCAAAATTGTTTTCCTGAGGCATTAAAGGGTAACATGTGGATGTAACCACTAGCCTAACTAATAAGCCTTTCAAAGTTCTGGGTTTCTTTTGACATGATAGTAACTTGCCTCAGACACAGAGAGAATGGGATCTTAAATATGTTACCTCCTTGAAAATTCAATAAAAGGAATGCTAGTCCACAATGGTAAAATTTCATATGTGAATAAATATCTATCATTTGGTAATACTTAAGATATTTGATAACTACACTGAAAAAGAATCTTTTCTTCTCACTAAATTAAACTTCTTGTATTTAACTTAGAGTTATGTTCATCAAAGCCTTTTCTGGGTCAAGGAATGAACCTCCACATATAAGACAATTCCAGGAAAGACATTTTCTAATGTTAACCAAAAATTACCCTTCCCTTCTCAGCCTGGAACTACAGGGTAAGTTTATTTCAATACACCAACCATTATAAAATCATTTTAGAAGACCCCTGACAGCAGTAAAATTGGCCTCATTATTTCAGTGTACTCACACCTTTTGTGCACAGGCCCAGGACATAAGGAGTCAAAACCAACTCTGATGTTTTCTGACAGATTGGAGATGAACTGGATTCCATAGGGGTGCACACGCCAAGGACATCTAGAAGCCAAATGACAAAAAATTAACATCTCAGGATTCTTTCTGTGCAGACACAGGAGCAACTCTGAGATTTATAAACTCTGAGTATATTATCAAGAGGATTAAGTACATTAAATGTAGATTTGTTCTGTTTCAAGATTTCATCAAAAATAACATCATACCCTGAAACTGGGTTTTCTATATCAAAAACTAATTCCTCTGTAATTTGTTTGTGTTAGCCTCAGTGTTTATTTCAAAAGGGACAGAATCTCAGATAGGATGTTGACTTCCTATGGATCTTTATTCAAACATTTCATGAATTTTGTAGCTAGAACTTTAACTCATTCACAGAAAGAATATCTTAAAGCCATCTAAGACATGTTTTGGGGCCAGCATCATCTGAGTTGGGGTCAAATTTCTTAAAGGTAAAATGTAGCTAAAACCTGCATCTTGGGAATATTAGGATTAAATTTAGCTGACACGCAGTATTTTAAAAATGTGAGGTTTATTATTATTATCATTCAATTGAAATTTACATATACTCCTAAGAACCACTCTTCTTACTCTCATTCCAGGTAGTTGACCCTTTTTAATTAATGAAGGCAGTGCCTCACAGTCGAAAGGAGAAATGTAGCAAGTTTTAATGGTGAAGGAAAGAATTTTCAATGAGCCCAGAGACTTCCTCAAAACTCAAAACCAACAACACAACAAAAATCAGTACCAGAGTCCCCAGAAATAAAAACAAAACAAGTTCTACAGTACTATCTAGTATTAATAGCACTGGAAAGGATGGCAAGATCACATGTTACAAGCTGCACCATATCCTGTGCAATATCACTATATGACTACAACAGATTCCTTAGTTCTGTCTTAGCCTAGTTTTCTCCAAAATCAGGGCCAAAGGTAATGTCCATTAGGGTGTAAATTACTTGAGAATGTAACCTCATAGTGTATTAACAAGGGATAGGGGAAATAAAACCAGAACAAGAGAAAATAAATATATATTATAGGAATTTGGGGTGGGGGAAGAATGATAGACAATGGAGATGCAAAGAGGTTGGGGGGATGGGAGAGGGGTGCATGACGGAAGGTTGCTTGGTGGGTACTATGTGTGTTGCTTTAGTGATGTATGCACTGAAGGTCCTGACATCGCCACAATGCAATATATCAATGTAACAGAGAGAGAGAGAGAGAGAGAGAGAGAGAGAGAGAGAGAGAGAGAGAGAGAGAATATGTATCTCTGCCCAACTTTTAAAGCAGTAGTTTTCAACATTTATGTCCACATCTTCACATAGAACTAAAGTCATATAGCCCTAAGATAAGTTTATCAATACTCTTGCTGACTAAAAAATTTTCATAAGATTTAAAGACAAAGGGAAGTGTAAACAGCATTGTAGATATCTAAGATTCCTAAAGAAACAATCTATAATCCTGACTAAAGAAATAAAATGTTAAATCCACAAATTACCTAGGACATTTTCATCTACCTCCTGATTAAAACATATTCTCTCCTTTCCAACCAAGTCAGGATAAACTTCTAAAGATATATTTTGGGAGACCCTTTGTTCTTTTTAGCTTAAAAACTGCCTGACACTTATCAAATAGTGATTCACTTTCCCTGTCTTTTGGAAAAAGCTAAAATATAAAATTGGTGACTATCATTCACTGTCATAATAATGTTGGTATGCCTTCCTACAAAATAAATAATAACCATGGTAGCAAAAGTGAGGGACATGTAACATTTGCAAAATCCTGTGAGAAGTCTCTATTTACTCAGAAATCATGCTAGTATGCTGTTTAATAATATTTGTGTTAGAGAACAGAGGAATTGTGGTAGGTTGAATGGCAGCCCCAAATGGCATGTTCACATTCAAATGTCTAGAACCTGTGAATGTTACTTATTTGGAAGACTAGTCTTTTCAGATAAATTAAATTAAGGATCTTAAAACACAGTATACCAAAACATATGGGATACAGTCAAAGCTGTATTAAGGAGGCATTTTATAGTAATACACGCCTACATTAAAAAAGAAAGGTCTGAAATAAACAACCTAACTTTATACCTCAAAGAACTAGAAGAACAACAAACTAAGCCCAAAGTTAGCAGAAGGAAGGAACTAATAAAGATTAGAGCAGAAAAAAATCAAACAGAGAATAAAAACATACAAAAATCAACAAAACTGAGTGAAATCTTTGAAAAGATAAAGAAAATTGACAAAACCTTAGCAAGAATAACTAAGAAAAACAGAGAGAAAAGACTCAAATAAATAAAATTACAACTGAAAAAGGAGATATTACATTGGATGCTTCAGAAATAGAAAGGATTATAAGGAACTATTATGAATAATTATATGTCAACAAATTAGATAACCTAGAAGAAATTAATAAATTCCTAAGCACACACAACCTATCAAAAATGAATCAAGAAGAAATAGAAAGCTTGAACAGACGAATAACAAATAAGGCAATTGAATCAGTAATCAAAACAATACCAACAAAGAAAAGCCAAGGACCAGATGGCTTTCATGCATGAGTTCTATCAAACATTCAAAGAATTGATACCAGTCCTTCTTCAACTCTTCAAAAATATAGAAGAGGGAGGACTTTCAAACTCATTCTATGATATTAGCATTATCCTGATAACAAACCAAAGACACTGTAAGAAAACTACAGGCCAATATCCCTAATGAATATTGATGCAAAAATCCTCAATAAAATACTAGCAAACTGAATTCGACAGGCCCAATAACAGGATTAAATGCCATGCCCAAGTTGGATTTATCCCTGGGATGCAAGGATGGTTCAAAATATGCAAATCAATCAATGTGATATAAGACATTAACAAAATAAAAGGAAAAACCACAGGATAATCTCAATAGATGAGACAAAGCATTTAACAAAGGTCAACAACCACTCATGAATAAAACTCTCAACAAAATAGGTATACGGAAGGAACTTACTTCAACACAATACAGGCCATGTATGAAAACCTCACAGTTAACATCATAATCAGGAGAAACTGCAATCTTTCCCTCTAAGATTGGCACAAGGCAAGGATGCCCACTGTCATCACTTCTTTTCAACATAGTACAGAAAGTCTTAGAGAAATTAGACGAGAAAAAGAAATAAAAGACACCCAAATTGGAAAGAAAGAAGTGAAATTATCTCTATTTGCAGATGGCATGATCATATAAAAATCCCAAAAGTTCAACAAAACTGTTAGAACTAATACATGAATTCAGTAAATTTGCGAGATACAAAATCAACGTACAAAAATCAAGTACATTTCTATACACAAACAACAAACTATCCAAAAAGAAAATCAAGAAAATAATCCCAGTCACAATAGCAACAAAAAGAGAAAAATACTTAGGAATAAACTTAGCCAAAGAGGTGAACGATTTCTACACTGAAAATTATAAAGCACTGATGAAGGAAATTAGAAAAGACACAGATAAATGGAAAGATATCCCATATTCATTGATTATAAGGATGAATATTGTTAAAACATCCACACTACCCAAAGTGATCTACAGATTCAATTCAATTATTATGAAAATTCCAATGTCATTCTTTTCAGAAATGGAAAAAACTATCTTAAAATTCATATAAAACCACAAAAGACCATGATTAGCCAAAGAAATCTTGATCAAAAAGAATAAATCCCCAATTTCAAAAATATGTTACAAAGGTATAGTAATCAAAACAATATGATATTGGCATGAAAACAGACATACAGACTAATGGAACAGAATATAATGCCCTGAAATCAATCCATTAATCTATGGTCAACTGATCTTCAATACGGGTGCCAAGAACACACAACGGAAAAAGGCTAGTGTCTTCAATAACTGATACTGTGAAAACGTAATATCCACATGCAGAAGAATGATTTAAACACTTATCTTATGCCATATACAAAAACCAACTCAAAATTGATTAAAGACTTAAATGGAAGACCTGACACTGTAAAACTAGTAAAGGAAAATACAGGGGGAAACTGCTTGAAATTGGACCAAGCAATCATTTTTTGGATATGCCCTAAAAGCATAGACAACACAAGCAAAAATATACAAGTGGGATTACATAAAACTAAAAAGCTTCTAAACAGCAAAGGAAATGATCAACAAAATGAAAACACAACCTGTAGAATGGGTTAAAATATTTATAAACTATATATCTGATAAGGGATTTATATCCAAGGAGCCCCTATAACTTAATAGCAAAAATAAAAATAATAATAACTCAAAAACGGGCAAAGAGCTTGAATAGACATTTCTCAAAAGAAGACATACAAATGGCCAACAGGTATATGAAAAGATGCTTGATTTCACTAATCATCAGGGAAATGCAAGTCAAAACCACAATCACATCACACCTGTTAGAATAGCTATTATAAAAAATGTGAACGATAACAAGTGTTGACAAGGATGTAGAGAAAAGGGAACCCTTGATCTCTGCAGGTGTGAACGTAAATTGGCGCAGCCATTATGGGAAACAGTATGGAGGTTCCTCAATAACTCAAAAATAGAACTATCTTATGATCCAGCAATCCCACTTCTAGGTATATATCCAAAGGAAATGAAATTGGTATCTTGATGAGATATCCACACTTGAGTTCATTCCAGCATTATTCATAATATCCAAGATATGGAAAAAACATAAATGTCTGTCAATGGATTCATTGGTAAAGAAAATCACACACACACACACACACACACACACACACACACACACACACACACACACCACACACACAATGGAATATTATTCAGTCTTTTAAAAAAGGAAATTTTGCCACTTGCAACAACATGGATGAACCCAGAGGACATTATAAGTGAAATAAGCTGGATGCAGAAAGACAAATACTGCATGATCTCACTTATATGTGAGATCTAAAAATGTCCAATTCATAGAAACAGAGAATTATGGTTACCAAGGGCTGGAGGTAGGGGGTTAAGGGAAGACGTTGGTCAAGGGTACAAAGTGTCAGTTATAAAAAATAAACTAGTTCTGGAGACCTAATATACAACAATGTTAACTGTATTCTGTTGTGTACTTGAAATTTGCTAAGAGGCAGATCTTCAGTATTTTCACCACATGCACACACAAAAAAATAGCAGCTATGTAAAGTGATGGACATGTTAATTAGCTTTATTGTGGTAAACATTTCACAATGTATACATGTGTCAAATCATCATCAAATTGTAGAACTTAAATAAATACAATTTTCAACTGTCAACTATACCTCAATAAATTGGGGGGGAAAATTAGAGATCTTGAGATGAAATCATCCTGGATTATACAGTTGAGCCCTAAATCCAATGACAAGTATCCTTATAAAAAGAAGAGGAGAAGACACACAGAAAGAACACGATGTAAGCTGAAGGCAGAGATTGAAATGATGTGGCTAGAAGCTAAGGAACTCCTGGAGCCACCAGAAGCTGAAAGAGGTAGGGAAAGATTCTCCCCTGGAGCCTTAGGAGGGAGCCTGATCTTGCCAACCAACACCTTCGTTTTGAACTTCTGCCCTCCAGAACTGTGAAAGCATAAATTTTCCTTATTTTATGTCACCGAGTTTGTGGTAATTCATTATAGCAGTTTTAGAAAATTAATAAGAAGACCATCCTTTTCTTTTGTGCCTTCAATGATATAAGAAAGCTGTGACTAACTGTCACTGTGGCCTTATTTCTTCTTCAGGGGAGATGTCCTCTTTTAGAGGAAGCTGTCCTGTAGTGACCACAGGGCTTTGTTGTAGGTTAAGGTAAAGATCCTCTGTGCCCATGCCAAAGAAAAACCTTCATCAGAAACTAAATGCCATGCAGAACACATCTCAACTTTGAGTAACATTGTTTTAGATGAGAAGGAAAAAATAACAGAAATATCTTTGGTCTCTATCTCTCATGATGTTGACACTTCTGTCTCATTGCACATTTAAACATAAGAGTAAGGCTAGCCCAAACAACTCTTAAATTTTCCAAGGATGTAAAACAAGAAATAACTCCCTCAAATTGCAGAAGCCATGATTCTACAGAAACCAGCAGCTGGCCTTTAGCAAACTTCACACAAGGCATCAAGCATTACTCTGCTTGGACCCCTCCCTGCTGGAGGAGTCACGAGTAGCTTATTACAGAGAGAAGCTCATTCATGCCTATCCCTGGAGAAGAGACTTCATCCAAGAGGGGGGCTGGGGGGGTGCATGTGTGCATGTGTCTAAGTCATATAATAACTTGCCTAGGGGCTGAAGAATATGTATGTATAGATCACATGATAAGTTATAATTTCCTCAACCACCTTGCCTGAAGTACTATTATATTTGCTTTATGGAATAAGAAACTGAGCCTTCAAAATAACTTGCCAAATGTCACAGCATGGACAGAGGCCTAGAACAGTATCTGAACCCCTGCTACATAACCACAAATAGTGTCCTCTTTCTACTACATCACAGTCCACCAATGTGAATAATGCTTTAATAAAAATTAGAAAAAGTTTTTAAAAAGGCACATTCTGTTTAAATTTAAAGTTGGAGTACAGCTTTTCTAAATTTAGATCTGTGAAATAAATCAATTATTTACCATTTCATAATGAACTTCTTTAATCTGTTAATCAAGGCATATGTACTATTAATCAATTTTCCAAAATATGTTTTTACTTTCACTGTGTTTATAACACAATTTATTCATGTTAAGAGAAACGTGTGTTTTGTTCCCTGCCCTTTCCCAGATATAAGAGATGATCATACATATGTTTGGTATAGATACGCCTCTCATCATAGCTACAATAGCAATTAAATTGTGCCTAATCATTTTACAGTTTCCTTTGCCCTGACTTGATTATTACACATTGTATGCCTGTATCAAAACATCACATGTACTCTATAAATATATGTAATTATTATATACCCATAATAATTAAAAATAAAAAATTAATTGAAAAAATATAACTGAAACTTGTTAAATGTGTGCTTTTGTGCAAAGACACTGAGGCACTGGATGCATACTAACAATGTAGATCATGGTCAATTAGACAAGGCAATACCACCCAATGGGGAGCCTCATGTTGGCCATCTAAGATTCCTCTCAGAAGATGTGCACCCTGTCGAATACTTTACATCTCTTACACACCTGATTATCACCTACTTATTTCAGGTCTTATCTGCTGAAGAAGTAGTTGTACTAGGTAACATTTAAGATTTCTTCCTGTCCTAAGGAGTCTCTAGGCTGTAGGAGCCTCCAACAGAGAATATATTTTACTCCTGTTTCTATCCCCTTACTATACAACAAAGTTTGAGACAGAGCAGGTAATCTATATGAGCTAGTTGAATTGTTTACTGATTTACCTTAGGCTCTAAAATTATTGTTTTCCCTTTATCTTAACTAACTATGAGGAGGGTATGGAGACTAGAGGTGATAGGAAGGGAAAGATGCGCTCAATGGAGTAACTTTGATGTGTCAGGTGCTGAGGGGAATACTTAATCCTGACAGCTTTGGAGGTAGGTGCTATTTTATTTCCATTTTGCTGACGAAGAATTTATAGCTCAAGGCAATTATTTCAGAATCATAATGGTAGTAACATAAACATCATTGGCAGGATCTGAATTCAGGGATTGCCTACTTACCCTACTGGCACTTCTCTGCCAGTCTCTCCACAGTTTAACACCAGCACCTTGCAGAATTCCAGCACAAATTCAAGTCAGTAAATTGTTTACAAGATGGATGGTTCCAAGGTTGCTGTTTGAGCTAACAGGAACCATAACATGCTGGTAATCATTTACGACTTTACGGCTACTTTTACTTCCCATACTCACCCTCCATATTTCCCCTGAAACATTGAGACAACTGTTTAGTGGGTCCACCCCAGGAGTTTTTATCTTAAAACTGCATCTATCTCGTCTACTTAACAGGGTCAACTTATACTCCCTTTTTTTTCTGCAATAAGGAGGAGAAATTGGAAAAAAAGGAAAGATTTTCAGAAATAATCAAATATTTAACAGGAGACAGAGGCCAGGAATGCTGGAGAACACCAGACAGAAAGAATTTTAGTGGCTATGAGGCTGAGAAGAGGAATTGGGAACTTCCAAGAGATACATCATTTGAGTTAGAATATATGCACTGTGTAATCTATGCCTTCTCTTTTTATTTTCCTAAATTCCACTTTATTCATTAAGTTCATGTGCGAGTGAAAATTTATTCTAAGGGAGCTCAAAGAAGACTACAACAAGATAACTAAACAGAAAGATATTAAATGAAGGGGCATTCAAATTTTAATAGGAGAAATTAAGTCTCTGCCCAAATCCTACTGTATAGTTGTCAAACATATATTTAAGTGAGTTTAAAATTATTGGCCTGTCTGAGACAGTGCCATGACTCAGCCAGGCTCTAACCAAAATTTTCTGAACTGAAAGAAATTTCCTTAAAAGTGTAGCTTACAATTTTATCAACACACTTATCTGAATCTAGAATGTTGGCACTAATTGCAATTTAAGGAACAAAGTACAAGAAAAGGCTGGACATGTGATCTTCATTTAGTACCTCACTACTAAATATAAATCAATGAATTAACAACCTGTATCGACAAAATAATAACACATCTTTTTGATGCTGTTATTTTTTGACACTGAATATTTTTCATATATACATTTAAGAATTGCAACATTCATTTTTTGCTAAAATATCTTTTTTACATTAAATAATGGAGATATTTTATTTATTCATTCTAAAAATACTTCATCTGTTAAACCTAGTATATCATATGTTAGTTACTGGATCCTGCACATCAGGGTGATCAAGGTAGACTCTTGAGGAGCATCTACCTTGTGGAGAATATAGTTTATCAGGAACAAAGATATTTTTAAATAACACAAATAATTTCGTAATTTCAAGACGTGATGTTGTTGGTTATTTTAACATCCTTACATGGTAAGAAATTAATAATCCTATATTATTCTCTCAATATTTTTCTGGCCCATGAAGTACAAACATTTGGAAAGCACTGGAATTAGGATGAAGAATAGCTGAAGTAACTGGAAAAAAAGGGAAGTTTTAGTCATGAGGAATTGAGAGAAATAGTGTTTAGAAGGCAAGAACATCATAGAATAGCTCCTTTTGGGGTTCAAGATCTGAATGATAGATTAGTTCTGGCAGCAACACCTTTAATATATGACTAAGTAAATGAGCTTGAGGATGCACACTGGAGATAACTATGACTTGCTGTGGTTTTTTTATGTGTCAAAGGTGTTACACATGTGTTTAATCATTACAACAGACAGAGAAGCCATACTATTATTATCATTCTGCAGGTGAAGGAAATGAGGCTCAGAGAGGTTAGGAAACTTGCCCAAGTTTACATAGTTACAAGTGTTTTAACCCAGTCTGTATTCAAGGGTCAGTCTTTTCAACTTCTATGCTCTATTTCCTGCAATGAAAAAAGTCATTGCAGTAATAGAAACTAAAGTACAGTGAGACTAGGGAAATAGGTGAGTCATCAGTATGATGGCTTAGAAGAAGACTATGAACCAAGTTGCAAGATCCACAATAAATATCAATCAATATGTACAAAGCTTTTTGTAGTTTGTTAGCCATAAGCACTCAATATAGCCTGAATTTAACTGGCAAATTTTCCCAGGGGCCAATGAGGTGAACTTTTTTTTTTTTTTTTTGCACTTCCCAATAAGTAATTAAATTCAGTGACCTGGCATGAAATATGATTAAAAATGTAGTTTTATGGATATTTGCTTTATGACAGTAATCCCTTCTCAGCAAGAAAGTTGTAAACTCTGAATTTCACTGCCACTACCAAATAGAAAAGATTCTTAATTTTCCATCTCTATCAATGAGCTGGGAGGGACTTTATTACTTTTGTATATTTTTAAATCTAGCTGTATTACCTTCAGTAATCCATTCTGGGCGATTGTATCTAGAATCAATTGGAATATAGAGTACAGAACACATAAATCACTCTATTATCATCAAATTGAACAAACATTTGCAAATCTTTGACATCCAAAAGCCCAATCATCATTTTTAAAACTGTGTATCTCTTAATTACTCATCAAAGACTGTAATCTTTATTAATAGACGGTAGTAAAAAGATATTAACCTCTTCTCAGGAGCTGGTTTAACCTTTATAAAGCCACATGTGTCTTCTTTCTGTTCACCATCATCACATTCTACTATTAACTACATTTCTCACATCAGTTCAACATAAAAAACAAGTTTAGATGTTCTCCTAAACAATTGGCCACACTGGAACAATATATCATTCATCACAATTATTTAAAACTTGCTTTTAGTACTGAAAGCACTGAAGAAATTTCCTTTTTGGTAAGTGAACAATTTCTTCCTAATATATTATATAAAACATATTAATTTCATAATTATAATTTAAAAATATTTATCACCAATTTCACCTGTTTATCCCCCCATGGCCATACATATATGTAGTTTTTATATATATATATATATATATATATATATACGCACACACGTGTTTTCAAAATATTTTCATGAAAGAACACATGTGCAAGAAAGTCTATAAATGGTTG
Organism: Indri indri; assembly: GCA_004363605.1. Classification (NCBI taxonomy): domain Eukaryota; kingdom Metazoa; phylum Chordata; class Mammalia; order Primates; family Indriidae; genus Indri; species Indri indri. Next base: position 17,688 of record RJWJ010001560.1, on the reverse strand, counting down.
AGTGAAGTACAGTGTATTACAAAGCTGAGCTCATATAAGTACCTCCTAGATCATGAAACAGATAATTAATATCACCGTTTTGCAAACTCCTTTTGAAATAATACGTCTAGACGATGATCATCAATGACTGCTAAACTTAACTGAAAGAGAGACAAATGGATGTTACAGTCATTGTAACAGAAGTAAACAACATCATCGATGAAGTATTCTCCCTCCCCTATCCCAAATTTAATCTGAAACAAATCAAACTCTAAGGGGAGAATACTCTAACTTCCAGTTCTAAATTCCAGTTCTAACTCCCAATTTACAGGAAGTATAGGGGACAGAGGAACATATTCAACAATACCAGGGAGATGAGCTTAGCACATATCCAGACATAGAAAACACAAGATGACAAATGACCTAGTTTCTTCCAATGACAAAAACAAAATGTAAGAAAAAGAAAAAGGAAGGAGTGGGAGCTTAAAGATGAAAGGAGACTTAATTGTAGAGTGGCCATATACATTTTCATTCAACATTGTATATTTTAAAAACTGAAAAGGGATGTTATTAAAATTGGACTCTGGGTAATCTAGAATGCACAGTCACCCCACTCAAGAGGCATAGCAGCCAAATACAAGAGGTGGGCCATTTTGTGGATTCTGATTTGAACAAACCAACTGTTAAAAAAATTGAGTATATCAGGAAAATTTGAATACTGATTGGATAACTAATGATGTTAAGAAATTATTAAGTTTCTTGGTTTGATAATGCATTATATGAATATATGTTTTTAATACCTTATCTCTTAGAGCTACGTAAAAATAGTTACACATGAAATGATATGATATGTGGGATTTGTTCGAAAATGATACATGTTGTGGGTAAGAGTAATGGGGTAATAGAGATGAAATAGGATTGGTCATAAATTGATCATTTTAAAACTGGCAATAAGCATTAGAAGTTTACCAAATTATTTTCTTTGCCTTTACTTATGTTTGAAATTTTCCATAATTGTTTGTGTTGACATTTAGTTTATAAAAGAATGTCTCCAGCACCTTAGAAGTCCCTCACATGTCCATTCCCAATCACAGTCCTTGTGTTCTTCTCTAACCACCACCCTGACTTTATGATTATTACATTCCACTTTATTTTTTTTTTATTTTTTTCTTTGTTTCAGAATATTATGGGGGTACAAACATTTTGGTTACAAGTAATGCCTTTGCCTCACCCAAGCCAGGGCTAGAGGCATGTCCTTCTCCCATATAGTGCACTCCATCTTCATTAGTTGTGAGTTTACCCATCCCCACCCTCCCACACCTGACCGGCACCCAATGAATATTACTACCATGTGAGAACATTTCACTTTTTTAATACCTTTACCACTATGTAGTCATCACTAAATATAACTTAGTTTATTACATATATGGAAGTATGTAGTACACATTCTTCTGTGTACATTTATAATATAATGTGTATAGGCTAATCATTTTCATTGTTGTATTATATCTCATTGTATTACCTATGCTATATATATTCTCCAATCATTTTAAGAGATCCATTTGGATATTTGGATCCTTTCCAGTTATTGGCTATTACAGACAATGTGCTCTGGGAGCACATGTGCATATATCTCTATGAGGTATATATCTTGGAATGAAGTTACTAGTTCAAAGGATATGCATATCTTCAACTTTGGTAGACGATCCCAGTTTTCCAAATTGATTGTTTCAATTCATATGCCCACTAGGTGAGTAGAAGAATTTGTACGATTAATGATTTTGGCCATTCTAATGGGTGTATGGCTATGTAGTGGCATCTCATTGTACTTGAACTTGAAGTAGCAATTGCATACATTTTCCCTATGTTTATTGGCCATTTTTATATCTCTTTGATGAAAGGCTTGTTCACAAAACATCCATTTTGCTGAAGAATTATCTCTCTTTTTTATGAATAGAGGTTTTTTAAAAAAATGTTCAGCATATAAGCTTTTTATAGGTATATTTTTTAGAAATTTCTACTCCTACTCTGTGGGCCATCTTTTTACTCTTTAATAATGCCATTGATAAACAGAAATTCTCAAATTTAATGTTGTTTTAGTTTGAGTTTTCCAAAAATAGACCCAAGACAAACACTTGTATACAGGTAATTTAATTGGGAAATGATCCCATGTAGCAGAGGTGAGGGAATAGGGAGAATTAGGAAAGAAAGAAATGCTATAAGGTTGTTGACATCATCACTGTAGGAAGCAGGAATTAATTCTGCCAGAACCTCCTGTGAATTGTACAGAATGTCTCCCAGATTTGTCTGTCTAAAGGGAAGAAAACTGGAGCATTTATCCCAGTTCTCACTCTGCTATTTAGGATGATGTTTAGGAGCCTTAATCCCACACTCCCAGGTTGTGTTTGCACACTAGACAAGAGATTCCCTGATGCTGCTAAATTTAGGCCATGGAACAGAAACTATGTGTACCATGCACTTGAGGGGAGATGCTGTCAGAGAGGTGAGTCTAAGTCAGCATGGAACTGTCTATCTATTAGTTATGGTTAAAATTAGAGATGAGTCAAGGGAATGTGACATGGTACTGCACCTGTGGTAATTACTAAAATGTAGTTCAATTTATTAATACTTTCCTTTATGACTCATGCATTTTGTATACTGATTAAAAAACATTTCCTATTCCAACATCATAAAGATATCCCCCTATATCATTGTTTACAGTGTTAATTTTTACCTTGACATTTGAGTGTAGAGCCCTACTGGAATTATTTTTTATTAGAGTATGATGCAGAGCCAAGTTCCACTTTTTTTATACATTAGTATTCAATTCTCTTTGTATCATTTATTTGAAAAGACAAAACTTTCCCCACAGTGCCATTTTTGCGTTAGTCAAGTACTCATATATGCATGGCTCTGTGTGGTGAACTAGAGATGACAGAAAATTCTTTGTCACTCCTCCCATTGAGAGACAGAATGTATTAATATTTTCCCCTCCCCCTGAATTTGGGATGACCCTGTGACCTTAGTTGACCATTAAAATGTGGCAAAAGTGATGCCACACAAAAGTGTAATTTCCAAGACTAAACCTTAAGATAGGGGTAATTTTTGCTTTCATAAGCTTGGACACTCCCTCTTGGAACCCAGCTGCCATCCTATGAGAAGTTCAAGCCACATGGAGAGGCCAAATGAAGGGTATCTGAGGTGCTGAGATCAATAAACCTAACAATCTCCCAGCCCATAGACAGTACTAAATGTCAAACATGTGAATCAGCTCTCTAGAAAGTTCCATGCCTATTGAAATACACAGAGACTGCAGCTCCACCTGACACCGCATGAAGCAAAAGAACCATAGAATCACGAGATAAATTAAATGGTCGTTGATGTTTAAGCCATTAAGTTTTGGGTTGGTTTGTTATACAGATATAGATAATCAATACAATGTGGTTTTGAGCTCTCTCTTTTGCTCCATTGGTCCATTTGTCTATTCTTGCCACACTGTTCTAATTCCTGCCGCTTTATAGTAAATTATAACAACTGGCGGAGCAAGTCTTCCTCACTTCTTCTTCATCAAGATCGTCTTGTCTATTTTGATACTTTGAATTTTTATGTAGATTTTAGTATTAGCTTTTTGAGTTCCACAAAATACCTGTTAGAATTTTGAATTGAATTCATAAATAAATTTGGGGAAAATGAATAGCTTTACAATATCGAATCTTTCAATCGTTCTACAGTTCTTCATTTATTTACGTCTTCATTAGTATCTCTCAATAATATTTTATGGTTTTCTATATAGGTCTTCTACATCTTTTGTTAAATATGTGTCTAATTATTTAATATGTTTATGTTTTTGTAAAGATATATCATAAATTGTATTTTACCTGATTGTTGCTGATACATAGGAATACAAATGATTTTTATGTTTATCTTGTATGCAGGAATATTGTTTTTGCTTTTTTTTTAATTTCAGCATACTATGAGGGTATAGATGTTTAGGCTACGTATGTTGCCCTTCCCACCCCCCAGCAATATTGTTGAGTTTGTATATTAATCCTAAAGATATTTTCATAGATTTCTTATTTAATACGTACCCAATCATATCACATTTAGTGAAATTTTTATTTATTCTTTTAAAATTTTATTGCATTTTTCTTCCCTTATTGCAAGTACAACATTGAATAAATGAGTGGATAGCAATATTCTCGTGCCACTCTTGATCTCAGACAAAAGGATTCTAACATTTCACTATTAGGTGTGATTTTCCTGTAAAGTATTTTAACCCTGTGTTACATTAAGAAAGTCCTCTTCTACAAGTTTGCTATGAGTGTTTACAGGAATGGATGTTTAATTATATCATGTTTTTGCTCACTCTACTGAGATTGTCATGTCATTTTTTTGCAGTTAAACAAATTTGGAATATTGTTTATTATTTGGATTTTGTATATATGTGATGAATGCAGAATAACAATTATAATAATTTAAATAAAATGGGTTTTCTACAAAGGAAGGGGATAGTATAATTTTACCTTAGCTTACCTGGACTGCTATAATACAATAAACAGGGTAGCTTATAAACAACAGAAATTTATTTCCCATAGACCCGGAGACTGGGAAGTTTAAGATTAAGGCAATGCCAGTTTTGGTGCCTGGTGAGGGCTTGCTTTCTGTTCCGCAGATGATTGGTCTCATGTCCTCGCGTGGTGGAAGCAGTGAGAGATCTCTCTGGAGCGTCTTTTATAATGGCACATTCCCATTCATGAGGGCTCTCCCCTCACGTGTCATGTCATTTTTCTCTTTATTTTTTAGTGTAGTGAATTACATTAATTTATTTTCAAATGTTAAATCAACCTTGCAGTCTTGGAACAAATCCTACTCAGTCCTGATATGTTATCCTTTTTCGATATTGCTGGATGAAATTTACTAATATTTTCTTTAGAATGAATGAATTATACTATAAATATCATATTGAATTTATCTGCTTTTGGTATCAAAGTTGAAGATATTATGGCATGTGCTTCTGGCTTCCAGTGTTTCTGTTGACAAGCAAGATGTCAGTAGTCTAATTAATGTTTCTTTGGAGCAATTTTTAAAATTTATTTTTAAATTTCAGAATATTACAGGGGTACACATGTTTTGGTTACACAAATTGCTTTTGTACTGTTTGAGTCACAGTTTCAAGTGTGTAATTTTATTTTAAATTTTAAAACCATTTAAAAAGCAACTATAGCAACCAGGACTTGAGGGCATTTGAGAAAGTCAGACATTTGCCACTTATTTTCCCCTTAGGACATTTTCAAATTTGTAGCACAGGCCACAGAGGCAGAGCAGAGAGTTATATTTTAATGCCCTAGAGCTTTCTTCAATCTCAGGGATCTGAAGAACCAAAAAATTGGAGTGTGGGACTTAATGGTCTCAGATCCTGGAAAAAGGAATATTGCAAAGAAATGAGTCCAACATTTTGCACTTCTTTTCTACTTGAGGCACTTGCTGATGTATTCTCAGACCTTTACTTTTTCTGCAACCTCTTTCCAAATCACTTTCTCCCTGTGATCCAGCCAGAATGATAGACATCCCTTGCTCTCCTCCCTGGTTTCTTGAGTCTGCTGTTCTCTCTCCCTCCCTCTCTCTCTCTCTCTCTCTCTCTCTCTCTCTCTCTCTCTCTCTCTCTCTCTCTCTCTCGCAGGTTGCAGGCCTGCTGAGGAAGATTGTTTTAAATATTGTGGCCTGAAAACAAGGATATGGTGCCTCATTAGCTCCAAAATGAATAAAATAATTTTGGATAAATTTTATACAATTTTAAATACTTATTAAACTATCTACAGATATCCGTGTGACTCAGGATATTCTTCATACTGTGCAACAAAGCCATAACATAGAACTAAATTATACATTGAGGCAGCCAAGGGAGAGTAACTGGTACATATACTCTTCAATTTCAAATGTGTGATCATCGGGTCGTATTGGACTCACTGATTGATTTTATAATAAGAAAATCATTGTAAATCTGAACATTTGTGATATTTTAGGCTGGCGAAATGTCACTTTTATCTGTCCAAATGCTGGGGATTCTGAACAAAATTTCATTTCTAAAATGTATTTTCTGATGTTTAAAAATTTATAGAAACCACTTGCATAATCATTAAGTTTCCTTAAAACCTGTGAGCGTATAATTTCATGTGATCTAATATTGATTATAAGAGAACTCTAGCTTGTCTTTACTAAGTCCTATATGTGATTTTCTAAAAAGGGACAGCCCTAACTTACTTCCAACAGTCACATAGCATTTTAATACTGTAAGAAGAGATATATATTTTTGAAAATTCATCTCTATACTTATAAACCCCCATTTCCCTCAGTTTATACTTACATTTACAACATTTAGATTATTAAAATGTATGCTGCCCATTATGTATAGACAAGGTATAATTTGAACCTAAATTATCTTCGTTCTAATCAATTAAACTATGTGTTTTTATTTAATGAACATAATGCAAAAGCAAGACTGTAACTACCTAACTTCAGTAAAATAAAATTGTCTGAACCTTTTATAAAAAGGTAGCACATAGTATTTTAAAAAGACAATAAAAGAATATAGTATTTAAGAATGAATAAAGCAAAGAAGGAAGGTTCACTTGACCTCGTGGAAAATGACAGGTAGGAAGTCAACTTATTTGACCAAGCAGACTTTTGCTGTCAAGCAATTTCCTGTCCTAAACAGCAATCTGGCCCAGTCCTCAGAGTCATCAGAACAAAATCTGAGAGCCATTTTACAGGAGAATAAAATAAGATTTGGAATGAAAATTTCATTGGAAAGCAAGAAAAATTTGCAATAATTTTCTATAATGTAAGACTTTTTTTTAGCACTTTTATTGCTGAAGCAATTCTAAATAACAGAGCATTTCTTATAATAGCATTTTTATAATAATGGTGTTTTATAACAGAAGTGCTATTATTACAGAAATGGCATTATAATAGTGGCATTATTATTGTTGAATCTCTCCTATAACAGAAGTGCTAAACAAGCCTATCTATATCAAACAAATTTCAAATTTCTTCCTTCTCAGAACTAAAAGTGCTTTGGCCAGTCACTTTCTTATGATCGCATTACAAGCAATCTTATATATGTTGATACAACATTGGAAGATATGTCCAGTCCACACAAAGACTCCCAGGAAATCTGACACTGAACTAGCTCGGAGTCAAAAAGCTTGAGTTATATTATCCACTCTAGCATTAGCTACTGAGTGACCCTTTATCATATACTCACCTCTGAGACATTTTTCTCCCATCCAGAAATAAAGGAGGCAATGTTTTATAACTGTCAGTGTAAATCTTCCCTTTACTAAAATGCCCATTTGGTCCCAAGTCCTAATAGAATCAATTACATTTCTTTTTACTTCTTTGTTTTAAAATCATTAATGTGCTACTTTGTAATTGTTGCATTTATTTTATTAGAATAAATTTATATTCTTAAGTTAGAAGCTGAATAAAGGTAAGGATTCCTTTTGAAAAAATAATCCTCCCTTAAATGGTCAGCATAGAGCCCTGAATACAGAGGGTAATTTTAAAATTTTAATTAAAATGCATCTGATAAGAAACTTCCAAAAATCCAAGCAGAATAAGAAAATAACAGGGTTTCATTCTAAAACTAGTAGAATACTATTCATGAAAACTGAAACATTTTCAAGTTGAAGTAAAGCAATGAAATATTGAAATAAGGTTGGAAGTGATAAAAAGATATAATGTTCAATAACAGTTAGAGTTCAAAAAATTGCCTCAAAAGAAATCTTATATCCACATCAAGTATATTACTGTAAATTTCACTTCTCATTCAATAAAATATATATTGCTTTGCCATATATTTAGGGAGTATTCATCAAAAGAACTTAACTATATATGAAAGATGAATAAGTAAATTTAAGTTTCTAAAATTCTACTTTTTATTAAAGATATCTTGTAATCCTTTGACTATGAGCCTCCAGGAGTAAAAAGAAGATAGGAAATATTTTAAGTTCCAAAGCTACTGACCTTTTTAACATTAAAATAAAATCCTATATACTTCTAGGTTGATACAATTAGATTACACCATCTGGTTAGGATATAGTTTGAGAAACAGTAAAGTTAGAAAATTCAATATACTTATATCCTCTGTAGGCATTTTTACATTTTTAGACTGTGAGTTGTATTCTGATAAAATGAACTTATTACCAATTGCAAGCAGAGAAGCTTTTGTTAGAATCATTATATATATATACATTTCATATATATTTATACATGTTTATATATATAAATATCTCACATATACACACACGCACATACACACACACACACAGACTGCATTGCCACCAAAGAAAGAATTCTCTTTGGGGCAATGACCGTACCACGGTTATTCATCATACTAAATGAAAGCCATAAAGAGCTATCAGTTTTTAAATTTTAACACACACACAAAAAATAGTAATAGCATTTTTAACCCCAAAAGCAGAAGAGCAAGATAAAGAACAGGAAAAAAAAAAAAAAAAAACAGAGTGGAAGAAGGAGAAGAGCTTAGGAGAGGTGATGATTATTTTCAATAAATTACTAAGAGAGAGACTCCAGGAAGGGACTCACTAGGTCACACTCTGGCTACACAAACGGACATATACACACATACATGTATTTACTAAGGCCTGTTAGTTCAATCTTGATGAGAATGGTCAGTACCCTGACATTCAAAATACTAGGGTCCAGTCTTCAGTGAGACATTGGGTTTTCCTCTGCTCTAAGTGGGACTGAGTTCTAAGACTGATCAAACATCTGCTTGTGTGCGAGACCCCATTCTAGGTGTTTGAAATGTGATATTTTATTCAATCTTGAGTAATAGTAATTATTATTATTACTACACAATAAAAAAAATGCTGCTCAGAGAAGTAAAGCCACCTGTCCACAGTCACCCAGAGACTGTGCAAGAGCTTCCTAATCCTAATCAGCAAACCCACATAGGTGTATTGATTAAGGACAAGCAAAGAATGGTTGAATGTGCACAGACCCATCCTGACTATGAAAGAGTTCCTCTAAATGACAGGTGGAGCTATCAGCAACAACATTCATAAGAAGACTCACATAACATCAAAAAGAAAAGAGACACCAAATACAATTCCTTTATTTAGCAGATGAGAACACTAAGAACTAGAGAGATAATCGATCCAAAGTCTGAGCTCAGACTTGACTCTTAGGCTTTCAAGGCTGAATTTGGATCCCTGTACCCTATGGTACACAAGCTCTCCATGAACTACCTATGTTATTATTTGAACAAGTCCTATCTGTTGACTAGATCACAATAGACAGAAAGCTAGTCTTGCAATCTTCCACCAATAAATAATTATATTAAATTGAGAAAACTCTTTTGCAGGAGGCATTCAGTGGAATCCTTCCTCTTGGAACATTAAAAAATTCATTTGACCACTATAGCATCAGGCACCTATACCTCAAGTAAACCCATACAGGACCTCTTTTAAAATCATATTGCACCATTATCTAGAACAGGAGTTCCAACCTGTTTTGCGCCACAACCCCCTTTCTCAGATAGTGTTTTTAAATGCATGAAATGATATACATAATATTACATAGAAAACCAAATATATTGAAATTTCAATTTCAAAATAGTTTTAAAAGATAAGTTTTTCATTCATTATTACTTCATTTGATAACAATATCTAACAGAAATTCTAGTAATTCTAACTTTGAAATGGTAACGAACACAATTTTTTGAATTTTCTGTAATTACTGTAGTACAATTGGAAAATATCAATGATTTCTATTAATACTAAAGTCACAAGCACTGCTAAGACTCTGTGTTTTGTTGCCTACTATCATAATTGGAAGAAATGCTAAATTTCATCACAAGTTAGTGAAAACAAAAATGTGAAATTTGCTGTCACCCTGACTTCTATCCACATATTCCTTGTGAACCCCAGATTAAAAGATCCTGATTTTAGGAAAAGTTGGTGTGACAAGGTGATTAGGAAAGAAAAATTATGGAGGCTTTATTTCAGTTTGTAGAAGATTGGCTCACAACAGAATAGAATTCCTATATCCTCTAAAATCTCAACAGTTGACAGCATTTCCTTGTTCCAAAGTTACTTTATATGTTCAACATTTAAAAAGGGGTCTCATGAGTCCAATGCTTGAAACAACTGAAATTTCTCTTACAGGTAGAATTTTTGTGTGCTACATACAGCTCTAGATATCCAGAGGTAAGGGAAAAAATGGGGAAGGAAAAATGGGAAACACTAGGAATGATTTGATTTTAAAAAAATCATTAAGAAACACACAGAGAAGGCAAGAAGGATTCCAGGGTAACAAAGCCAATTAATGAATTGAAGGATAAGTATCCACATTTTGAAATAGAAAGAGTGGTAATTTTAAGCAACAAGAGAAAGATTAGAACAGGGAAGTGATAATGTTATACAGTTTAGACAGGAGAAGTTAGAAAACTAAACAGCAAGAAAAAAAAAACACCTTTATAGAAATAGCTGCCTAAATTAATCATCCCTTCATTTTTGGATCCTGGTTTAAAAGATTTTGATTCACCAGTTAATCTTTGTATAGTGTTATGTTTTGCTTTTGTTGTTTTCAATCTTATTCCTCAATGATTCATGCTGTCATTTTTCTTTAATTGTTCTTTTTCTTATCTGTCATAATAAACAACCACTTCGGTTTTCATTTTTATCTGCAATTAATAATTATATTATTTTACACACAGGTTAATATAGACTCTAAAGTCAAATACTGTTTGTAAATAATTTTCTCCAGCCCTCAATTTTTAGCTGTTCATTAGCACTTTGCCTGTTGTATGCATGGCATGAATTCACTAAGCAAAAGGACACAGTACACATGTAATTTACTTAGACTGTATAGGGCTACACACTTTTGAAATCAGTTTCAAAGGTACCATAAAAGGCAGCTGTGACTTACCAGCCAGTGGCACCCCAAACCCCACAGGGCTGAACCCAGTAAAGGATGGGAAGCCCTCTGACTGCCAGGATTTGACAGAAAAACTGAGGCCTGAGGACAAATCAACGCTGTGGACTTTGAGTTCCTCGCTTGCAGAATGGGAATGCAATATAAATCTTTCTTCTGAATAAAGAGATTAAAATTTATTTTCATGACTACTTGAGTATATTGGATGCTTCTTCTGTTTGGGCTTCATTGAGCTTCTTAAATCTGTGGGTTTAGCACATTTATAAAATTTGAAAATTTTGATAACGTTTCTTCAAATATTTTTGAGGCCATTCATTCTCCTCCTATATCCTATGTATATAATATACATATAATTACATGTGTATTAGATTACATGGCATTATCTCCTATGTCACTAATACTCTTTTTTCAGTGTTTTTTTTTTTCTCTCTGCATTTCACTTTGGATAGTTCCTATTGCTGTTTTCAAGTTTACTTATCTTCTATAGTGTCTAATCTGCTACTAATTCAAGCAAGTATATTTTTCATTTCTTTATATTTTTTACCTAGAAGTTTGGGTCTTTTTAAATAACATCCTTTTCTCCCTTGTCATGTTAATGCTTTCCTCTGCCTTCTCAAACATGTATATTTCATTTATAATAAATTCTTTAACATCCTTGTCTGCTAATTCCATCATCTCTATCATTTCTGGATCTGTTTCTGCTGATTAATTTACTCCCAGTTATGAGTTACGATTTTCTGTTTCTTTACGTATCTGATAATTTTTCATTAGAGGTAAGATATTTTGATTTTTATATTTCTGGGTGTGGGTTTTGTTATATTCCTTTAAATATGGTTGAGCTTTATTCTAGGACATAATTAAATTATTTAGAATCAGTTTCACTCTTTGAAGTTTGCTTTTCAGATTTTTTAGCCTGGGTCCCGGGAAGCCTTTAGTCTTCCCATTTGGACCCACTCTTATGGTGATATCTTTCTGAGCACTCTACTCAGTGCCCATATATTAGGAGTTCTTTTCACTCTGCCTAGGAGGAACACAAACTGTTCTCAGCCCTGTACGAGCTCCTAGGATTTTTCTGCCTGTTCCTTCTTATAGGTTTTTCCTCTGGCTGCAGGCAGTATCCTCACCCACATGCATATCAAAAGACTAAAGGGGACCCTTAGTACATCTCCAGAGCTCTCTTTCTGTGGATGCCTCCATCATATTTCGTCCCACAATTTCTAGCTGCCTTGGCCTCCCCAAACTCTGAATTCTGTCTCCTCATCTCAGCAAGACCAACAACTTCTGTTTGGATTGCCCTCCCCTGGACTGCCTTTTGGAAATGCTCTCTATTTTATAAGGTTTATTTATTGATTTATTCTAGGATATTATGGGGGTATGAACATTTTAGTTACATGTTTTGACTTTGCCACACCCAAACCATGATTTGAGGCATACGTTGTCCCCCCTACAATGCTCACCGCATCCGTTAGTTGTGAGTTTACCCACCCCCAACCCCCTAATCCCTGAAGAATATTACTACCATGTGAGCACCACAGTGTTGATCAGTTAGTGCCAATTTGATGGTGAGTACATGTGGAGACTATTCTTCCATTCTTGTGATACCCCACTTCAGAGGATGGGCTCAAGTTCTATCCAGGAAAATACAAGAGGTGCTAGATCACCATCATTTCTTATAATTGAGTAGTAGTCCATTGTATACATATACCAAATTTTATTAATCCTCTCATGAATTGACAGGCACTTGGGTTGTTTCCACGTCCTTGTAATAGTGAATTGTGCTGCCATATAAGGTTTTTTAATTAAGGGGAAAATATAAATCTAATCCCTATCACTGCATTCTTGGAAATTGAAATCTTAACTCACATGTATCTGAATGCTAAATAAAATAGCTCTTCTCTTAATTTCAACTCAACAAACAAACAAAAATCAACATATATCCTATATACCAATAACATTTTAAAATAAGGCAGCATCAATGAGAATGCAATGGAATAAAATATAATGCTGGTAGAGAATAGAACCACTATTCTTAGGCTCTTATTAGAAAAAGGTGGTTTGGGGGAAATACTATTTAATCTGGTTTGAATCCATTTTTGATATGTTTTAAAATGAAATTTTGCTCTATGATTAAACATATCAACTGGAAGATAGCTCTTTAATTAAGGTATTCATTTTTCTTTCAAGGATTGAGATAAGATGTCTAGAGCTAACATTGCTAAATGTTTTCTTAGTTCTGGTGCTTACAAGAGCCAATGAAGAGGACTGGTCCATTTCACCTGTGTAAGTGTAACAAATATTAGCCAAACATGAACAATTAACTTTGTATATTGGTCAAGCCCCATACTGTGAAACAGCAAAAATGGAGTTTTGAGAGTAGGTTTTGTGCGATAACCTGTTATAGCCATATCTCAATATGCAAACACATACCAAAATTCAGTATAACACAGAGGTTACAATTCTGGAGGAGCCCTAATAGTTTTAAAGCCCAGTGCTATGTCTTACAACTGCGTAATCCTGGGCAAATTACCTCTCTGAGCCTTAGTTTCACTATCTGTAAAACAAGGACCATAGCTTTATTTTGGGGGAGGATTTAAAAAGATATGTAGAATCTGTATTTTATATCGTTATTTGTCATGTATCATCAACATTCACTCCTTCTCTTAAAGACTCGCCAAATTCCTACTCCTGATTTGATGAGGTGAAGTCAGAAATTCAAATTATGATAAAAACAGGCAACATGTACTTTTTTTTACTTAAGAAGAAATTATATTTCTAAAAAGTATTGCTTTGAATAAAAAACAAATAACACATAATAAATCAGCTTCTCTAATGTTTAAATTATACTTATTATTATATAATGTATGTAATCATAACAAAAAGGATTCTCGTAAGATTCTTCTTCAATTTCTATAACAATTACCTACTTCATAGGTACATTTTACAAAGAGGCAATATTTTAAAGGAAGCTTTTCTATGTTTTTGTCCCTGTATGTATGTCATCTTCTGTAATGATACTAGGTCTACAACATTATTTTATCATTATTTTACCATAAAACAGTATTTTTAAGTTTACTGTCTGTGTTCATTTTCTATAAACCCTCCCATTACATATAGCTTTAAAAACATAAACCTTCTTGTCAGTTATTTTTAACTGACAAATACATTAAATACCAGCTTTCTTGAACAAGGAAAGAAATGTAAAAATGTGGTCTGGGAACACCGGAGGAGTGATAGAAAAAAAATAGGGGGAATGAGGTGTTATTTAAGCTCTTAAAATTTCATCCAAATGTGGATCACTATATGTATTGTAATAATTTAATTTTGTAAAAATAATTATAACATAAAATCATAAAAATGAATGTATGACTCCTACCATAAGACACCATTGTCTCTAGATTTCAATACTTAACTGAGAATCAGTCCAACAGGCTAACAGGTAACAGAAGCACATGCTTTATATATTTACAGCTATAACTTGCATTCCAAGAGAATTAAAAAGAAATGAGGCCATAAATGAAAGGCTTTTATGGATGGATCTCTTCTAAGTGATATATGCAATACAAATGATTAGCATTAACTGATCTTCTTGAAGAATGTACTGGTATAATTCATTATAATGGCTTCGAAGTGCAATTAGTGAACTATAGTGTAAATGACACTGCTGTTCATAGACCTACCCATAAGACTAATTATATTTTGAAAACTACTTAGTGAAAAATTGATTGAATGAGTCCTATGGGCATAGATAATTGAGATAAAAATATGTAAACAAAATGCCTATTAATAGGCTTTATGGCACATTTATGTATTTACATGGTTTGTTAATGCAAGATGTTATAAAGGGAGTATTTTTTAAATTTTTCTTTTTTTAAATAAATACTCCTAACTTAGTAAAAACTGAGTATGTATATTTTATTTAGTAAAGCTAAATTATTTATCCAGATATGGTATAACTATACTTTTAACTGGATGAAAATAGAGATAATGTCTTATTTTCATGACAAAGTAAACAAGAAATAAAAGACCAAATTCCAAGTCACCTTAGGAAATAGGATTATCTTATTTATATTTTTATACCTAAAGGAAAAGGAAAATAATAACGAGCAACACTATATTATAATCACAAGTCTATAACATATAAGCCAAAATGATTCCATAACTATAGAAAACAAAATAATAACTCAAAACATTTTCATTGCTTATCTAGGTACCAGGCTATCAGATTGGTAAAAATACATGTTACAATAAAGTAATTCTTAATCTTAAGGTTTACTGTTCTACTCTTAAAAAACATATAAATATGATTTATGTGCCCTATAAATTTCATATTTACAAAGGTATAATTTTACATCTATATATGTATGTGTGTGTGTGTGTGTATATATATATATATATATATAGCCACACTCATATATGAATACTAGACCATAGGTACAGATTATAGGTTTGAGTTCTAGCTCAAGGAGATTAATGGTTTGAGTTTCAGTTTTATAGTTAGGTAGTGGAACTACATGACAGGAAATTGAAAACTTGAGTTTATTCTTTTGTATAATGAACATATTGTACTACATGATAGCTAATTCTAAAGCCCCCAGGACTCTGTGGGTGAGACAGAAACTAGCTAGATGTATGTTCCTATTCATATTTCATGTATCTTATTAGCTAGATAACCCTGAGCAAATTTGATGAACTGCATTTTTCTCAGTTGTGAAATGGGGATGTGATTATTTCTAACCATAGAATGACTGTAAAGATCATAGGAGACAAGTGTGAAATTAACAAATGTCATTCTTTGCCTACAGAAACTATTCAATATTAGTTATTATATCTGTCTGTATCCTCCAGCTTAGCCTAAATTACGCTGCAGTGACGGAAATCCCAAAATCTCAATGACTTAAAACAAATGTTTCTTTCTTGCTCACATATGATTTGTGGGTTGTCTGCAGCTCTGCTCAATATCCTTTTCATTGAAAAACCCAAGCTGAAGAAGCAATAGCTAATCAGACATGTGGTCTCATGGCAGAGTTAGTAAAGAACAACGTGGAACTACAGGATGGCTCTTAAAGCTTCAGTTGAGAAGTGGTGCACATCATTTTCACCACATTACATTGACCAAAGCAAGTCCCCTTGTAAAGACTGACATCAATGGAGTAGACAGTATAATTGTTTAACAGGGAGGAGCCAGTAGGAAAGAACAGCAAATAATTCTTAGAACAATACAACCTGCTATGTCTTTTAGTCCTCCTTGAATCCCACAACCCCTGTGGCCATCCTTTCCACAAAAACATATGTAATGCACAAAAACATATGTAATGTTTCTACTCATACCTACATACCAATATGCAGTGGATAATTATACATTTTATGGGCATTGAATTATACTGTTCTTATAACCTTAACTCCAAAAAATTAAATAGGTTCATACGTCTAAAGACCAAAAATAAGCAGAAACTTAACAATTTACTATTAGACTTGCATCAATGCATGGATATCTGATATTTGTTTTGCAACTATTTGGTGATAGGCAAAAACCAAGAGTATATTCAGTAAACCCTTCATTAATAAAATCTAGTTGTTACTCTCAATTAAATATTTATGTACACATTTATTTGTATGCTACCATTTATTTATATTTCACTATACCCTCCTACACAGCTTTGATTTTCAGGAAAAAGAACTAAATGAAACCAACAATCAGAGGCATTTCTTATATTATACTGCTGATTGTCATATATTAGTGCTGTTTATAAGCCAGTCAAAGGCCCTCCAAGCTGCCTAAACCACTGTTGAAAACAAAGGGCTTAAATCCTGGGACACTGGTGCAAGTTGTGGTTTAGGGCAATTTATAGTTCACCACCACATTTCTAGTACCTGGGACAATTTGTGGCATGGGGTAGATACTCAACAATACCGATGAGTAAATATATAAGTAACTGAATAGATAAGGAGAAGGATTTTAGCGGCTGCTATGGTTAACAGGTTCTGCCATCTTATTTCCTAAAAGAAAGGATCTTTAATTTTTTGTATTTTAACATATAATAAAAAATCATTTAAAGATTTTAAAAATGCTTATTTAATAGGTATAGTACATACCAAATCTCTTGGCATTTCCTAATGTACAATGTACCAAATTTATGCTGTATTAATTGTGCAAGAAAACAGGAAAAGTCAAAATTCCTTATAATAATTTTTCTGGTGATCTGAAGAAATATTTGGTATGGAAGGGGAAAGAATAGAAGAGCCCCTCAAAAAAATGTTAAGTTTTAAGCTGGGCATGGTGGCTCATACCTGTGATTCCAGCACTTTGGGAATTCAATGGGGAGGATAGCTTGAGGCCAGGAGTTTAAGCCGAGCCTGGGCAACATAGCAAGACTCCATCTCTACAAATAAATAATTAGCCAGGCATAGTGGCATGTGCCTGTAGTTCTAGCTACTCAGGAGGCTGAAGTGGGAGGATTGCTTGAGCCCTGGAGTTTGAGGTTGCAGTGAGCTATGAATCAGACCACTGCCCTCCAGCCAGTGTGACAAAGAGAGACCCCGTCTCAAGCAAACTTTGGGGTTTTTTCCTTCTAATCCATGATTTTGATTTTCAGATGGTAACATTCCTTTTAAAAAAATACTCCTTTGTGTTTTTTCCATTTAAAATCCAATCTTTTGAACAATCACATGGTGTCCTATAATGTGAAACATCAATGAATCAAATTGCTTCCTCATAAAGCAAGAAGTCTTCTTGATAAAAAAAAAAAAAAA
>RJWJ010001559.1:0-126580 GCA_004363605.1 Indri indri | reverse complement strand
TATTCATGAGCATAGGTAGATGGGTATCTCACCTACTGCTCAGGTAGAGTTGCAGAATATTAGAAGTAATAGGATAGATAGATTACCAAGTCTAAACACCCAGTTTTTCTGACAGATAGACTGAGGCTCAGAGAGGGAATATGAATTCCTACTCCTAGTCATTTAAGTTAGTAGTTTCTCAACCTTGGTTATTGGAATTATCTGGAGATTTTAAGAAATGGGGATCCCTGGGCCCCATACTTAGGGGGTCTAATTCCATTGATTCAGAGTGGGGCCTAAGCACAGAATTTTTGTTTTAAGCTCCTCTGGTGACTCTGATGGGCAGCCAGGGTTGATAATCATTCACCAAGAGGATGGTGCCCATTGTCCCTTACACACAAGGGTCATCCTGGCTCCTCCTGGGCATTGGTCATGGAGGCTTCTGGAACTCGAGAACTGGATTTAAAGGCTGCCGATCACCCCCACTCCCACGCAGAAGAGCCTGACTCCCAGGATTCGAGTGGGAATGCCAGGCTGCTCCAAGATGCCTGGAGAAGTTTATTAAAATGTGTCACCTGGAAGCGTCCTCTGACTTGGAAGGGGGTTTCGAAGGCCAATACCCACCTGTGAATGTGAATGTAAGGGACTCTGCCCCAATTGGAAGCAAGATGCCCAGTGCCTGGGGGATGGTGTGACATCCTGAGTAGTAGGGGGAGGCAGGAGCGTGGGGTGTGTGACCGGAGATGGGAGAGTGCTTGGAGGAGAATTCTTCACATACTGCTGCCCCAGGAGAGATGCGCAGCAGGGCTGGGGAGGGTGGGGAGAGCACAGCAAGCCCGTTCGCTGAGTCCTTCTCCCAGGAACACTAATACATCTTCTCTTTTTTCTTCTTTTGGGACTAGCAGATAGCCTGTGGCCTGTGCTTTTTCACTTATGGTAGACTTTTCAGCAGAGGAGAGAACTCTAAAGGTAACAGCCCTTCAGTTCTCTTGGGCTGCCCATGAAATCATACTTGGAACTACTGTCCCCTGCGTTTGTCTCTCTGCTGCCCTGCCTGTCACCTTTCTCTGCTCTAATTCATTCTGTTTCTTCTCATATCCCCACTCCTGGGCTCCTCTGTACAGCTGTGCAGGTTGTGCACTCTACAACCTCTCCCGCCCCCAGGCCTCTCAGTGTTTTCCCTGCCATCCCTTCCCAGTCCCCTTCACCCCATAGATCCCTTCTTTTTACTTCATTTCCTGCAAGTTCCTCTTCCCTAACCTCAAGAGATGAAGCCTGGCTTCCAGGGCCTGACCGACATCCATCACCCTTGGCAGGGTGGGGCAGGGCCAAGGCCAGGTGTCCAGTGCTCGAGAGAGTCAAGGGGCCTCCTTTCCCAGCGAGCTGCCCCAAACAGCTCACAAAGCCCAGAATCTCTTGCTCATCACAGTTTTGCCTTGCCAGATGTAAATTGTTCTCTAGGTTCACCCAAAGGCCAGGGAAGCTGTTTCATAAATAAGCTTAGTGTCTACTTTTGCGTATCCCCTTTAACCTAGCAGCCTGCCCCTCCCCCAGCACCATTTGGTGCAACTGCATAAATACAACCATACGGCACCTGCACAGTTCACAGCCTCAAGCGCGTTGAAAAAAGTGACATGTTCGCTCTCTCTTAACAATCTCGCGATGTAGATATTGACCAGTGTTATGGAAAAGAAAACCCAAGACTTAGGTCCTATGCCCTGGCCAAGTCAGATTTGAACTGAGGCTTGCCTGTGCTCTTTGTCACCACCCCCTAGGTCTTAGCTGCCCTGAGCTGTCCCGTGCCTGCCCCCACCTTGCCTGTGCCTCTCAGCACCTGCACTCGCCTTGGCCTCACCATCAGACTGAGCGTCCAGTTCCCTCGTCACATTTGTCCTCCTGGGCTGCTTCACGCCACTCCATGTAATATTGCTGTGCCACCCAGCCCAGCCTGGGGACCTAGCACTCAGGAATATGCCCACGGGACTGGCGTTCCTGCTGGGTGCGCCCCACATCGCACAGGCAGGACCCAAATACACAGTGTTTTCTTTTTTCCTCCAGCCCTGACAGTTCCCTTCATTCAGTTCCACGGTACAAACTGGTCATGGACCCACAACGTCAGCTCTAGCTTGCACACTGCCTTAACAAAACAACAACAGCGACGGCATCATCGTCATCGTCATGAACAACACAAGGCCCAGTGACTACCTGCTTCCTCTCCATCCCGAGCCTCAGCCCTCCTCCCTCTCTTCCCCCAGCCCTCAGGGACCAAGGTGGGGAAATTGTCCTGTAATCACATTTTACATGCACGTGCGCATGATCGAGGCATTTCTCTCATCTGGTTATCTTTGGAAACACTGGGAGGGAAGGGGATATTAAAGAAATCCTCCTCTGCTTCCATCTTGAAAAAAAAAAAAACCCAGCACATTTCGATTCACTACCTTATCTTTAAAGAAACCCGACAAGGAAAAGGCAGGGAGATAAGATCTATGACTTCATCAGCTTGTTCTCTGAAGTTGTTTCCAGCTTTACCATCCCCCGACAGGCCCCTTCATTTCCTGTTTTCAATATCTAATGGCAAGGAATACACAGCCACTCAGAGCTAAGTGACCCTGGGGGTCAGCGCAGGAAGCTGGCCAGAGAGGAAGCTTTTAAGATCCAAACTGGAATCTGGCCCCAAGTCAGGAGCACATCTTCTTAATTCGGATTTTATTTTTACCTTTACTTTGTGGTCAGCGGCTCTCAGAACAGCTGCTGGTTTGAAATAGCTTAAATGCAATTTGAAAACTCGTAAGGTTGAAAATTAAAAGAAAAGAAAAACTTTAAGATTTTATAACAGGAATGCTTGACAACCTCTTTCTTTCAAGATGCTCCAAATGCCTCCCAGACACTATTGCGTCAGCTCTTGCCGCCTCCCACGGTGGGGGCCAAGGAACCGGCACCATCTGAATCATTTTATGGAGGGGAAAATAGAGACACCCACTTGTTCCTGCTTACCCAGCAAGTCGGCACAACATTGTGACAGGTGTTTTCCCGGGCCCAACCAGCTTACGGTGGTGTGTGTGTGTGTGTAATATGGGTCACAATTACAATGTCAAGAGCAAGGAAAACCAGCTATCTTTATCTTTGGCTCTGGCCACCTGCCATAGAGGTGCACTCCCTGGAGTCCCTTATCTCCGTTCCATCTCTTCTGTCACTAGAGGGGTCCTTGGGTGGGCTCTTGTAGGTTGCCATGGTAATACTGCCAGCTATTTTCTTGCCAGTCAGGGAATGGCATGCCCTGCAGGGGGCATCACACAGAGACGTCCCCATCTGCTAAGCTTGTCGCTGTCTGACGGGCTGAGCACATGGTGCTTCCATGGCAAACTGAACTTCATGGGGGCATTAAGCTCTGTATCTTTCAGATGGGCTTTCTTTTCCTGATTCCTGCTACTTCCCAAAGGTGTGGCCCTTGGGCCAAGGAGAAGATCTGCCACCTGTCACTGAGGGGTGGCCCTCTCTGGTGTGGGTCTATAGCCCAAGCTCAAGGCCTCCTGCCTGCAAGGTTGATCTGGGCCAGTGCTGCCTATTCTGGGGACTGTAGTAGATGCTGTCAGAACCCTGCCCATACCCCCTTGCCCTTACCATTTTAATGAATGCTCCCCACTTTCCAGCTGCCAGCTCCTTTATTCCTTTGCCTGAGGGATTTCTTGAGCTAAGAAGTACTTTGCCTGCTGAGGGCCAGAAGTGCCAAGGATTAACACCCCTCCAAATCCTGAAGAGAAACCCTCAGCCATTGACCAGCAGGACTAGGGTATGAATACCCCAGCTCCCTCGCCCCCAGGTGGGCTAACTCTCAGGCACATGTTGTGTGCTGACTGTCAGCAGTTTCCAGCGGAATTAATTTCCAGTTGCCCATAGTGTCAAGTTGACTTGGTGATGCCCTATCTCACTTCCCCACTCTCGCTACTAGTGTCTTCCGGGATTACCTCCCAAAGAAACTATTTGCACTTGAATCTGTATCTATCTCAGTTCTGTTTCTGGAAATCCCAACTGAGTCAGGGGAAGAACTTCTCTGCCACCCCAGCCACTGATAGGGCTATCACTTCTAAGCCTAGGACGAAGATTTCTGGAAACATTCCCATGCGTGGGACCAAAGACCAGGAGCTTCTCTGATCTCTTCCTAGGCCTTTTTAATTTCCTTTTTCATGATTCCATGATTCTCAGTGTCTTGCCCCCAGCCTGATCCTTAGCTATAAGGTACCATAGAAATCTAGCACAATGGTCTGATTTTATATTTCACAGAACACAAAACTGAGGCTCAGAGGGGTAAGAAGAGATTTGCCCAAATTCAGTAGATTTGTAACTGTCAGGCCAATCAGGGACCTAACTCCAGTCATCTGGATTTATGATCCAAGGTACTTTTCAAGTACAACTACGTATGTGTATACTTTGCTCGTGGGCTTTTGTTCTGAATCTTTCTTCTTTTTCATTACAACAAAGAGTTGGGTCCCCAAAGTAGTGTCCTCAAAGGGCATTGCCAAGATGCCTCACTTAATCAGTGCATGGGTATGACACTCCCCCTGGGTCAAATAAGTATGCAAGTCAGCACCTCTAGTAATGGAACCCCCCAGAAGGGTAATTGCAAAGATCTAAGAATCTGCCTCCCTCAAGGCAAAGAAGTGGCCATAGACAGGTCCAGGCTGGTAACATGGCAGAAGGTCTAGGGGGCGGGGGCAGCAGGGACTCCACCAGACCAGGGGCAGGGCCTTTGCAGTTACTCTTTCCTTGGCCTAGAATGTCGTTCCTCCAGATAGCCACATGGTTCAGCCCCTTTCTTGTTTCCAGAATTTG
This sequence comes from Indri indri, assembly GCA_004363605.1. Lineage (NCBI taxonomy): Eukaryota > Metazoa > Chordata > Mammalia > Primates > Indriidae > Indri > Indri indri. Next base: position 121,771 of record RJWJ010001559.1, on the reverse strand, counting down.
CTCAAATGCCACCCTCAAAGAGACCTTTTCTGATCACTGTCTAAAATAGAGCCTCCTGTCCCACAACACCTGTACCCTGTTTTATTTTCCCTCTTACCATTTATCACTATCTGATGTGTGTGATGTCTTTCTTTGTTTATCCCCTCCCTCACCCCTGCAACGAGAATGTGAGTCGCACAAGCACAGGGATTTTTGTTTCGTTTTTTTCCACCCCTCTAGTCCCATCACCTAGAACAGTGTTGGTGCATTCTAGAAGCTCAAGAAACACTTGTTGAATGAAATAATGAATTAGTGGATCTCTGAAAGGAGACTGTGGCTCAGACAGGACAGGTCAGTTACCTGGGTCCAGGCAGCACATTCAGCTAAACTAGGTAGAGGCAGGACAGAGCCCCAAGCCAGCTTGACTCCATGGCCTCTGGCCCATTTCTCTACCCTGTGCTGGGCTCATTAAGTCTCCAAGTAACATGGGACTCATAAAGCAGAAAACAAGGAGAAGAGAGATGGATTCTCAGTGGAGATGGGACATCTTCCCCTCCCTCTTTCCTTCCCTGCCTTCTTCTTCCCTCCTCTGTCTTATTCCAAGGAGCTCCTAAGGAAGAAAGCCATCCCCGATCTCTCCCAGAAACTGCTCTCTGAACACTTGGATGCACAATCAACCAATTGTTAAGTCCTCGACAATACCTCATCAGCAAGCACAGCACTATAATTAAAAGTAAATCCAGCTCAAGCTCTTTAAAATAGGATCTAATTTAATTGGTGCGTTTAATCTATCACTGTCACTCCAAGCCAACTGGGGGAGAATCTCATCGCAGCGGTAGGTGACAGGAAGACTTAAGCAGCCCCTCCGCAGGGTCTCCCTGCTGCCCCAGGCCTTGCAAAGGGCTGGGGAAGGGAAGGCAGCAGCAAACCTGGGGACCACATGGGTGCCAATTAGAACTTGGGCATGGCTGCTATGGGGCCCTGTCCTGACACCCACCACACCCTCCCATGAAAGGCTTCAGTAGGGGGTCCGGGCAGGGGCCTCTCCCTCCTATCCACATCTCCTCAAAAACAAATCTCAGGGAACCAGGCAGAGAAAGTCCAAGAGAGCTAAGCTCGTCTTCACAAGGCTGGCATTGGGACATAAGTTGTCTGCAGGGTCACTGTGTGTCTCTACTTTGTGTCACCATTAGTTTGCAACCCAACTCAGAAAAAAAATCCCATCTTTTTAGAGTAAGATAACACAAAACACACATAAGTCGGGCAGTCGTAAAGTTTTGTGGTTAAGGATATTGGCTTATAAATCATAGAGAAACAGGTTCTGATCCTGGATAAGCCATTTACTAATTTATGACTTTTAGGACGCTTTAAAAAAAAAAAACAAAAAACCCTGGAGCCTTCATTACATTGTCTGCAAAGTGAGGATAATACCTACTTCATAGTTTTGTTGGGAGGTTCAAGTGCCACACCTGGGGCCAGCAGAAGCTCTTGGCACCCTTCCCACATCCCCATGGCCCACCCTGGAGGTTAATTGCAGTCAGCTCCCATTCTGCTGGCAGCTTCCCGCATCTCTCTGTCTGGGCTTGTTCCGTGGCCCTGGAGGGACCATTCACCAATGAGAGGTGGGAGTTGGTGGATAAAAGCCCCAGCTTCCACCCCGGGGCATGCTCCTCCTCCTCCTCCTTCCCCCTCCTTCCCCTTGAAGTCTCCCAGAGGCCTCTGGTGGGACTGAATCCTAGTTAACACAGGCATTCGCTCACTCTCTACTGGCTTTCCTTCCTCTTTCTCGCACTCTACCATGGACCATTTCCTAAATAAATAATTGCACCTAAATCCTTATCTCAAGGTCTGCTGAGGGGGCAGAGAGTGGGGCAGGGGAAGGAGGGAATCCAAGCCTAGACACTGGCATGACTTAAGTGCTTAATAAATAAATAGGCTGTGTCACTATTGTAGTTTCCAGATATTTGAAATTCAATTGTGGATCTCTCAGCCTACATTTTGTGTGTGTCTATTTTAAAAAATTCTCTTAAGGTCCTCCATGAAGGACTCCTCTCCCTGTGGGCTCATGTCAGGCCTACCCTCTGCAGCCTTAGGGAGGATTGTTGAGCCAATGCTCTCAAAGCTTGGGGCTGCCATCCCCAAGACTCTTTGAACTTCATACAAAGATTGACCTAAGGAGGAACAGGTCACATCAGCCCCATGTGAGCACTGGGGGGTGTTTTGGGTTGAATTGTGTCCCCCCAAAAAGATATATCCTGAAATGTGATCTTATTCAGAAACGGGGTCTTTGTAGATGATCAAGTTAAGATGAGGTTATTAGCGTGGGCCCCAATCCAATATGAGCGGTGCCCTTATAAAAAGGGGAAATTTGGACAAAGACACACACAGGGAGAGTGCCACATGAAGAATGGAGTCATGTGACCACAAGCCAAGGAACTACCAGACGCTGGGAGACAGGCCTGGAACAGATCCTTCACTTGTGCCTTCAGAGGGAGAGTGGCCCTGTTGGCAACTTGGTTTTAGACTTCTAGCCTCTGGACCTGTGAGACAATAAATGTCTGTTGTTTAAGCCATTCTGTGTCACTTGCCATGTCAGTCCTACCAGACTAATACAGGGGGGGTTGTCTTTATGTACTGCCTATGTGTGGCAGCAGGCGGCGTGTGTGTGTAATGGTGGGGTTTCCACGAAGCTGGCTTTTTTTCTGCACAATCCTACATACTGACAGATAAGATCAGGCCTTGGCACTAGCAGCTCAGGCTAAGCTTTTCTCCAGGGTCCTCTAGCACTCTCCTAGCCCTTGCCCTCAGAGTTGTGTTGTTTCCCTTCCTCTCCTGTTGCCCTGTGGCTACCAAGACTCCAAAATGGCTTTGTGGAGACCTATGGGAGACCTCTCTCCACAAGATCTCCCCTTTTTAATTTCAGCATATTATGGGGGTACAGATGTTTAGGTTACATATATTGCCCTTGCCCCTCCCCCCAGAGTCAGAGCTTCAAGTGTGTCCATCCCCTAGATGGTGCACATTGCACTCATTATTTGTGTATATACCCATCCTCTCCTCCCCCCTCCAACCTGCCCAATGCCCAATGAATGTTATTCCTATATGTGCACTTAAGTGTTGATCAGTTAATACCAATTTGCTGGTGAGTACGTGTGGTGCTTAGTTTTCCATTCTTGGGATACTTCACTTAGTAGAATGGGTTCCAGCTCTATCCAGGAAAATACAAGAGGTGCTATATCAACATTGTTTCTTAAAGCTGAATAGTATTCCATGGTATACATATACCACATTTTATTAATCCACTCAAATATTGATGGACACTTGGGTTGTTTCCACATCTTTGCAATTGTGAATTGTGCTGCTATAAGCATTCGGGTGCGGGGGTCTTTTTCATGGAGCGACTTTTGTTCTTTTGGGTAGATGCCCAGTAATGGGATTGCTGGATCAAATGGTAATTCTACTTGTATTTCTTTAAGGTATCTCCATATTGCTTTCCACAGAGGTTGCACTAGTTTGCAGTCCCACTAGCAGTGTATGAGTGTTCCTAGCTCTCTGCATCCACACCAACATTTATTGTTTTGGGACTTTTTGATAAAGGCCATTCTCACTGGAGATAAGTGATATCTCATTGTGGTTTTGATTTGCATTTCCCTGATGATTACAGATGTTGAGCATTTTTTCATATGTTTCTTGGCCATTATTCTGTCTTCTTTTGAAAAGTTTCTGTTCATGTCCTTTGCCCACTTTTTGATAGGGTTGTTTGATTTTTTTCTTGCTGATTTTCCTGAGTTCTAAATAGATTCTAGTTATCAGCCCTTTAACAGATGTGTAGCATGAGAATATTTTCTCCCATTCTGTAGGTTGTCTGTTTGCTCTCATGATAATTTCTTTGGCCGTGCAGAAGCTTTTTAATTTGATCAGGTCCCATTTATTTATTTTTGTTGTTGCTGTGATTGCCTTTGGGGTCTTCTTCATAAATTCTTTGCCTAGGCCAATGTCTAGAAGAGTATTTCCAACGTTTTACTCTAGAATTCCTGTAGTTTGACACGTTAGGTTTAAATCTGTTACCCAGCGTGAGTTGATTTTTGTGAGAGGTGAAAGGTGTGGATCCTGTTTCAGTCTCTTCTACATGTGGCTATTCGGTTTTCCCAGCACCATTTATTGAATAAGGATTCTTTTCCCCAGTGTATGTTTTTGTCAGCTTTGTCAAAGATTAGATGGCAATATGAGGATGGTTTTATATCTGGGTTCTCAGTTCTGTTCCATAGGTCTATGTCTCTGTTCCACAAGGCCCCTTTTCTCAAAGATTCATTCAGGCTTTACACTTACTTGCCATCAATACTCCATTTAACATTGAAGTTAAAGGCAGATGACAAAGCCTTACTCTTCTCAGAAGTATGTGCTCATTAGAAGAAGATTGGCACCCAAGAAGTGTTCCTCCAATGGCAGGAATTTCAGCCTGATGTCTTCAGACCACTTACTGCTTCTACCACAGAGTACTTAAGACCTTTCAAACTCCCTGGTCTCAACACTGAGTGAGCCTGCTGTCATCTCTGGGCTGGATAGCCTGGTTGCCCCTCTTGACCCAGCCTTTGTGTGTCTCCACTCTGCTCTGAGCCCCAGAAAGGCTGGCCTTTGTGGGGTACATCAGCTGGACAGCCCTGCCATCTGGCTTCTGGTTGGATTTGACCAATGGGAGTTTCTGGTGGGAGCTAGGAGGGCAAGTGGGCAGACAGGTGGGAATAATTGTTCCCCTGGCTCCCTCACCCTCCTGCCACTTTGAGATTGGTCCTGGCTACTTTACTCTAGCTAAGGTCCCAGCTCCTGCCGAGTAGCCCTCTCCTATAGCCATGGGAGTCTCTGATGTCTGGGAACTCGTCCACTCCTTTCGAGAGTGCCATCTGTTTCCTGCCCAAAGCTTAGCTGGCATACTTCCTAATCATGATCCTTGGGCTCCAATTTCACCTGTCACCATCCAACCGACCCTCCAAGCTGCTCTCTGAGTGAGCTTTCTAAAGCTCAGAACATGTCACTACTTAGACACTGATGGGCCCCTGTGGCCTCATGGGGACTGAAATGTAAATGCCTTCTTCATGCACATTCAAGTTCCCACACAATCTGGCCCCGGCCTCCATTCTGGCTGATCTCCTACTGCTCCCTAGAAAGGAGCCAACACTTTGGCCAGACCAGTCAGCCCATGCTTCACTGCACATGCCTTGTACACACAGGGCCTGCCACCTGTGCTCCCCAAAGCTCATTTCTCCTCCTTTTGTGCCTGAGGAGCATGCATCCCTCCTCAAGGATTGGCTCAAACATCGTTCCCTCCTGGAAGATGTCACTGATCTTCCACTTCTCCCAGCCCAGGCTGAATTACATGCCCCCATGCAGAGTTGTGTGGCTCTCCAGGCCAGGACATATCCCAGCAAATGATGGTTAGATTGTTGGCTTGTGTGTCTTTCCCATCAGGTGATGGGTTGTTTGAGGGCAGAGGTACCATGTCTAATTTATCTGTCTATCTGTAGCAGACCCTGTCAATGGCCCCTTCTGTATTGCCTTGGCCCACCCCAGTTACCTGCAGCCACAGTGGATGGTTTCAAGCACACTGACAACTTCTCACCTCCACAGTCTGCCTCTTTTCAGCTTCTGTGCCTCAGGGTTTCCTCTGCACCTTGGGAGCTTGCTAGTGCAGGGAAATTAATACCTTTGGGGACAAAGGAGTTAACGCCCCCAGGGATGAGAGTTGGTGGATTGACACCCCGGGCTTTCTGTCCTCCATTGAGAGGATTCCCAGCATGTTCTACATGGCACCTCATAGAGTCCTCAGGGAGACTGCAGCCCAGTTGCCCACAGCAGTAAGCTGCTCATTAAAGCACCCATCATTGCCTTTCCTTCCTTCCCTGCCTCACTTTCCTCATTCCCTCGCTTGTGCCTCCTAGGTATTCTCCTGAGTAAACTGTCTGCCTCTTAGACCTTGTCTGAGGACCTGCTTTTGGGGGAACCCAAACAAAGACGGTGTCCTCAACACCCACACAGTGCCTGGCATATACTAGGAGCCTGATAAATCAAACAGAAATGAGTGATCAAGAGCGCAAGACCTGCTGACCCCATTTGGCTGTATGGGGACCACACTGGTATTCAGAATCTATGTTGTTTTGAGCAGTCAGGTGCTCTCTTAGCCAGGAAGACACCACCCACATCTAAGGGCCAGCCTGAGCCTTCTCCCAAGTCTCCTGGGAGACTCATGCAGACAGGCAGTTCTGATTATGTATGCAAATGCAGGTCTGGCCCCGCAGCTTATTTGAGAGCCACACAGCTCAGCTAAGCCACCCTGGAGAAAGAATCTTACAAAGAATACTAAAGAGCATCCAAGTGTGAAGAATGAAACACACGTGAGTTTTCTTTTTTAAAAAATGGAAATGAAATTGTACTTTCATCTTGGCTTTCTCACAAGTCGGCAGTCCCCAAATAAGCCTTAAAAAGTGAAAAAAAAAAAAAAGAGTTTATGCTGCTTTCTGACCTGGATTTATACCAACCATCACCCTTACTAGAGCGAACCTCACAGAATATTATGTGTCTGCTCTCAGGGATGAGCCCTCAGAAGATGAGACAGTGGCAAGCTGGTGGGGTCTGGTTCTCACCTCTATCTTCACAGTGCACAGGAAGTCCAGGCATGGTGTAGCCAAGGAGACCCACTAAGACAACCAAAGGCTCAGGAATGAGGACCACAGGGGCAAGGGCATTATAATCAGTAAGAATAGCATGTGCAAAGTCATGGTGTAGTTGAGGGAACAACAATTCAATGTGTGGGGTGTGGGGGATGAAGGGAAATGAAATAAGAATAGAGAAGGAAGCAGAGGGTGAATCGCAAAAGACCCTGTGTGTCTTGCCTGCAAAAGTCCATAAAAGTCCATGAAGGTGGGACCAGGAGGCCTGTTTCAAGACTACCGCGGCAGACCTCATGAGTGCTGAAACCAAAGAGGTGGCATATGGATGCAATCAGCAGAGATGGATTTAAGAGGTTTGAAGGAGGTAGAATGGAAAAGGACTGGTAGAGGCAGTGTTAACCAGATGGAAAATGAGGCCCTTTGGTGAGTCAGTGCGTCTAAGGGAGAAAAATGAAAAAAGCTATTTTGGTGGTGACGGTAATAGTGTGGGCTGGTGAGCTTGTGGTTTTGGGTCCGATGGATTCCAAGCACAGGTGAGGACCTCCAGATGGAGATGCCTCCTGGGCAGTTGGATGGATAGTCTTCAGAGACGATAAGGATTTTATAATTATCAGCATGTAGATAGTAATTGAAGCCATGTGAGTAGATGAGTTCTTCCAAGAAAAGTGAGCAGAAGGTGAAACAAAGAAGATTGAAGACAAAATCCAAGAAAGATAAGCATTAAAGGAGTACAGCCAGCAGAGGAGATCGAGGAATAGTTGAAGAGTTTGGAGGAGAACAGGACATGATATAAGAGAAGTCAAGGGAGTAGGGAGGTTCCATAAATTGGCCAACAGTGTCAAATGCTGCAGAGAAGTCCAGAAAAGTAAATACTGAAAACTATTCTCTGTGCTCTCCTACCATCTCAGTGAGTTCTTGACTTGGTGCTTGGAGCTCTGTAAGTACCTGTCAATTGTTGGGGGGGAGGAGGGTTTATTGAGCAGTTTATGGGCTACCCAGGCCCTTTGCCTGTTCTCTTTTGAGTCATTTCACAGTTTATCAGCCCTTCAACCAAAGGCAGGACAAGGAAAATAAACTTTCCCGAGTCAATTTTATGACATAATCTATCAGTTCTTTGGAAAGATTTAGCAGAGGAATAATTTGAAATGATTAGTTGGTTTCTGTTTGTTGTTGTTGTTGGATTGTGTATGAATTTCATTGTTCAATCTAGGGCTGATAGTCTTCTTTTGAGTTAGCTATCCCCTTTCGCTACATACACAAAATAAATATCACATAGATTAAAGAGAGACATATATTTTTAAAAGAACTAGTAGAAAAACCAGAAGGAAATGGAAGTGTATATTTAGCAAGCCTCTTGGGGGAAAGAAAAATTTCCACGTGCTGAAGTGATAGACGGCACTAGAAAGGAAAAAGACCAACCAGTTAATCTTCATAGTTATTCATAGTTAAAAATATTTGTTTATATATATATATAATATATATATGCACGCAGTATTTATAAAATGCTGCAGTAAATTTATTTCTTATACAGAGATCAGAAAATGGCAAGAAAACAATAGCACTCGGTTGCAAATATTTCAGTGGGCAAAGAGCATAAACAAATAATTCGCCAAAGAGAAAACACAACTACTTCACAAACATTTAGAAGAATGTCATGCCTCATTAGCAAGAAAATAATTGCAAATTAAAATAATGAGGTGCCTTTTTTTCCTGATAAAATTGCCTAAAAACTTACCTAGTACCGCTCAGGGTGTGGTGAAATGATTGTTGACAATGATGTCAATTAATACAACTATGTTGGGAAAGCATTTGGTAAATACAAATTAAGATCCATAAAAATGTTCACATGGCTAGACTCAGCAATTCCACTTCTATCCAAAGGAATCTGGTCTAAAGACATGACCATAAATCTGAAAAACACCGTATGCATGGGAATGCTATAGCAGCAGCATCGCAAGTACCAAAATCTAAACTTTCAGCTACGAGGGACTGATAGAATAAATTGTGGAGCATTTACCAGATGAAACATTATGAATCTATTAAAAATGATGGCTGGGAAGACTGGATAGCACCATAGGCATAGGAACATTGTATAATGTTAACCGGAAAGGGGAGGGAAATTTGCTCAAAGCAGTATGCGATAATTACATAAATTCATAAAAAGAGGCAAGATGAAAATATTCCCAAACACTATGTCACAATGCTTCTTTTGGGATAATCTTTCTTCTTTTCCAAATTTTCCATATAGTATAATGATTACAAATGTGGATTTGGGGGATTGAATACTCTTGGGTTCAAATCCTAGTTTTATCACTTGCTTTGTCATCTTGGGTGAATTACTTAATCTAAGCTTTAAATTTCCTCCTCTGTAAATGGAGGATTATAACATCTACCTCATAGGAGTGTTATGAGGATTAAATGGGAGAATGTGGGAAGAGTGCTTGTCATTGTGCCCAGAAAATAGTATGCTATCAATAAATGGGAGGTTTTATTATTGTAGTTATTATTACTTAGATAATGCAATGAGCCCTGTAATTTTAGAAACTTGCTGAGCCCCATAGACTAGGAAGTACACCCTAAATCCAAACAATACTGTCTTTTATTTTCTGCTCTCCCTCTTTTCACAGTCAACCATTAAGAAAGATTTTCAGTGTTAATTTTAGGGGGAAAATATTTGCTTTGCTTAATGAATGTGAACTTCCTAATTTTTCTGTTTTTTTTTTTCAAGTTGTTTTTGTATCAACACCACCCAGGCAGGATGTGCCAGGTGACAAGACTGTGAGAAATTTCACATAGAAATAACTATTCCTACTTCACACACTGAGATGCCAGATCTCTGGGGCACCCAGGTGCCAGATCACTCAACATGCCCAGTTTTTCTTGGTACCCCCTCCCTGGGTGACTCCTTTATTGTCCTCCACACTCTCAAACCTTTCTTTCTCCTTTTGCTGAGGTTTAGCAGCTGCCAGAGATTTTGTGGGATCTTCTAACAAGAAGCCTCAGCAAGACAGGGATCGGAGGACCCGAGTGAGGCTGAGTGTGAGTGTATGTGTGCTGGGTGGGTGGGGTGCTTCATGAGAAAGGCCAGTGCTATGGTTTGAATGTCTCCTCCAAAACTCATGTTGAAATTTAATTGCCATTGTAGCAGTGTTGAGAGGGGGGGACTTTAAGAGATAATTAGGTCATGAGGGCTTTGCCTTCATGAATGGATTGACATTATTGCAGGAGTGGGTTAGTTGTTGTGGGAGTTTGGCTCTCTTTTTCTCTCTGTGTTGTGTGCTCATCTGCCCTTCTGCCATGGAATGATGCAGGATGAAGGCCTTTGCTGGATGTCAGCACCATGCTCTTGGACTTCCCAGCCTCCAGAGCCATGAGCCAAATAAATTTCTATTCTTTATAAATCACCCAGTCTGTGGTATCCTGTTATAGCAGCAGAAATGAACTAAGACAGACAGCTAGGAAGTAGGTGGAGGCAGAACCCTAAGGGCCAAAGCAAATCATGTTGGGCAGATACCCTTTTTCTGGCCAAGATCTGTGATACAAAAGAGCTCAAAAATTTTCTTCCTTCGTCACCATTTCCTATCCTCTCACTCTCCCCCTTTATCTAACCCTCCTGTGTCCACCAGGCCCCCAGGCTCTCCTGTACATCCCTGTTCTCCCATTCCTCAGTAAACACCCTCTCCTTTTTCTCAGACTCTCTTAGACCCCACTGCCAGTCATCAGCTTTAAGGCCTTATCAGCATCCACAGTATCCTCCCTCCTTGGTCTTGCAGCCAGAGCACCAAACCGTTGTTTCCCCCTTTCTGATACCAGTTACCCTGTTGGCGAGAATCTTACGACTGTGTCCAAGAAGGAGATTATAAACTGATCTTTTTTTCACCTTAGCAGGACTATTGACAAGGGGCAGCCACCTCTTACCCAGCCAGGCACCTCCCACACCATTTTCCATTTCTTAAGGTGGCTGTTCCTAACTTTTCCTTTCCTCCCCAAACTCACAACCCACCTACAGCTCCCTCAGTTTTGTTAGTTGCCCTAATTTCCAAATTCAAAGACATAACAAAAGCAAGTTGAGGCATAAATTCTCCAGATTCCATTTCCCCTTCCTTCAAACTTTACTTTTCCTGTTTTCCATTCTTCCCTAAAGAAAAGCATCCCCTTTCCTTGCCAAGAATAAATCCTTCTCCTTGTTCAGAATAGCATCTCCCTTGTCCTGATTCTTAACTATGTGTAGCTAACGTGCAGTTAGCAATTCACTCTGTACTAGCCATACTCCCAATATTTTATCTTCTTTAATACGGAGAACTCTAAAAGGTTTGCCCTATTATTTCCTTCATTTTAAAGGTGGGGAAACTGAGGTGCAAAGAGGAAAGTAACTTGCTCAAGTCTACCCAGTAGTGATTGGCAGAGCGGGGACTTAAATCCAGGACATCTGGCTCCAGAGTTAATTGCCTTAGCAACTGCATGATTCTGTTCCTCTTGGTTTTCTCAGAGAATTTGTTCCATCAATTATTTCTTTTCTTTGATCTTTCAATCTATCCTCTACACATTCAAGTTATCTCTCTTCCTAATATAAGCACTCACTTCCTACATTGCCTCCTCAAGGTGTTCTATGTCCTCGTAATATCAAATACCTACAAAAATATACAACATGCTCTCTCTACTCTCTGACTGCTATTTACTCTATGCCCCTCTTAGTCTGATTTCTTCCCCATCACACCACTGAAACCTGAAGACCTTGTGGCAGACTATATTTTCCAAGGTGGCCACAAAAAACTCTCCCATCACATATGCTAATCATAAAATATGACATTGACAGTCCTTTCATGAAGACATGGGTTTATGTTCCCTTCCCTTGAATCCGGGCAGGCCTGTGACTATGGTGAAAGTGGCAGTGTGTGACTTCTGAAACTAGGTCATAAAAGATGATACAGCTTCTACCTCTTGAGATGCTCACTCTTAGAATCCAGCCACTATGCTTTGAGGAAGTCCAGCAGCCATACAGAGAGACCACATGTCAGTGCTCTGGCTGATAGCTCAGCTAAGATCTCAGCCAACAGCCTGTATCAACTGCCAGACATGTGAGTGAAAGATGCTTCCAGATGATTCCAGGCCCCAGACTTTGAGTCTTCCTGTTGAGGTCCTGACATCGTGGAGCAGAGACAAGCTATCTCTGCTGTGCTGTATTTGAAACAGTGAGAGATAATGAAATGATTGCCGTTATTTAAAGGCACTCAGTTTTGGGCTAATGTGTCATGCAGCAATAGTAACTGGAATAGACCCCACCAATTACCAAGAGTAATGGTATCTTTATAGTACTCATCCCACCAATATTATCTTCAGCACTTGACTTGGGCCCTTTCTTTCTCCTCAAATTCCTCTCTTCAATGATTAGAAGAGACTAAGATGATGCAGCTGAATGCAATACATGGGATCATGGATTGGATCCTGAAACAGAAAAAGGCTATTCATGGAGAAACTGGGGAACATGCATGAAATCAGTAGTTTAGTTGATAGTATTGTACTGATGTTAATTTTCTGGTTTTGATGAGTGTACTATGGCTATGTAAATTATTAAAATTATGGAAAGCTGATTGAAGGGTATATGAGAATGCTGCACTATTTTTGCAACTTTTTGGTAAGTCTAAAATCATTCCAAAATAGAAAGTTAAATAAGAATAAGAATAGCATACAAAATAATGACAACATTTATGAAAAAAAATCTCTTCTCACTTGGCATCTGGGACTCCAGTTTTCTTGTTTCCAATTTCTCTGATTACTTTCTCAGTCTCCATTCTCTCTCTCTCCATGGTAAGCATTCTCTGTTGCCACCCTAAGGACTCATGCTAGCTAGCATTCCATTTTATCCTTGAGCTCTCTCTATACACCCCTAATACCCACAGCCACACCCACCCCCTAAAGAGTACCTCTTCTAAGCTCTGGACTGAATACCCACCTGCCTCCAGTATTCCAGATCTACATGGGTGTCACTCAGGTAAGACCCAGCTATTGCTTCTCTCCTCCTCTCTTCCTATGGCTGCACCGTCTGGTTCCTCCTGCTCAGGTCTCCATCTCAGCAAGCGACCTCACCATCAACTCTGTGGCCCCTGGTAGAAATCTCAGTTCCACTAATGCAAATGACTCAACCTCCTAAATTGTTTTCAAATTTTGTCATCTCCACTCCACTCCCACAGCCAGATCCCTGTCATCTCTTATCTGAAATAATGCAATCACCTTCTAACTGGTTTTTCTGCCTCTTGTCTCCTTCCTTTCTCTCTGCTTAATGACTGTCACCAGAGATTATTCTGAAGCACAAATCATAGTCATGGCACTTTGATGACTCTGGCTTTTTGGAATGAAGTTCAACCTCCATCACATGGGATGCAAGGTCTTTCTCAAAATTATCCCCAAATAACCTATCTAACCTCATATCCTAACAGTCTTTTCTTCATTCCTACCATCTTAAGTACCAACTGTTTATAACCACCTCCCAAGCTTCAGAGTGTTCCTTCACACCTGCAAACTTTTGCTCAGGCTGTTCCCTCTGCTGGGAATGACTGGTAAAAATCCAAATTATTAATATCTTCCAGATCCAGCTCAAATATCATCTCACCTGGGAATCCTTCTCTGATGCTACCAGTCAGTTAATCATCAGTTCTTCCTGCTCTATTCCCCTAGTAAAGTGTTTATTAAATGCTATTATTTTCATATGCTAGATTGTGAATGTCCAGAGGATACAGACTGGGACTTACTCAATGCTGTATCCCTTAATAAATGTTAAATGAATAAAGAATCAAATAGATATGTAAATGGATTAATGAATGTGTGGGTGGAAATATGTGTGAGTGGATAGGTGGTGGGTAAGACAGATAAGTAGATGGGAGATGGGTAGGTTAGTGAGTGAATGGCTAGGTGGACAGTGGATAGAAGGAGGAATGGATGGGGTGGTGGCTGATGGTCAGATAGTAGGCATATGATTGAATGGATGGATGGTCAGTAGGTGTATGGATATGGAATGGGAGGCAAGTGGGTGGAAGGATGGATGAATGACAAGTGGGTGGACCAATAGGTGGGTGGGTGGTGAGTAGGAGGATTGGATATGGGAATGGTTGTTAAGACTGTGGATTGATGAAAGATGAGTGGTGTGTGGGTGAATGCATGGGTGGAGAGTGAAATTTTGGGTTGATATCAAGAAAAATCTTAGAAGAAAGTAAAAAGCCTCACCAAAGAGTTATGTATCATGAGGTCATGTGGTTGAGCATGGGCTCAATGTCAACTCAAGCTCCAGCTTGCTAACCTCCTGCACTTGGGGCTCTTGGGGCAGGAACCTGTGCTGTCATCTTTATTTTCCGGGGTCTGCCATAGTTCACGCCTTGCTCAAAGCAGAGGCTTAATCAAGATTGATTGACTGGAACTCAATTCTTCCCCAACAATCACCTTCCTCTAGCATCTAGAAATACATGGCTTAAATGACTGGCCCTTGTTTTGTTTAGGGTAGGGGTCTGGCCTGCCCTTGGTCCTGCCCAGCCCTCCACTGCTTTGTTCTCTCTTTTTCAACAGGGACCAAGGGTCCTCCCTTACCTTCTCTGGGAACAACCTTTGTCATCTCTAAAATGAGTCTTAGATTAAGTCAGTTCTGCCAGTTTGACATCTCTTGACTCAGGATACAAAAGAGGTATGTCATGAGAAGATGCCAACTGTTATCAGTAGTTCCACAATCCACATGGGGAGTCACACATTTGTCTTTGAGAAGTCCGCCGGACAACTTACAAATCAAATACCTGTGTTTCAGCCTAGAATTACATCTTCTCTGGAAGAAACATAGGCAAGTTTAAGATTGTGCTGGTGAGAAGCCTTGTTTTATAATCTTACAGTTTTTTATTGAATAAAAATATGAAAGTGAATTATTATGTAATAGCTGTAGCTCAGTTGCAAAATCTTTCCGAATATAGCAATTGTAGGGAGAATGTCTATCTCCTCAAGGTCCCGAAATTCAGCTGGCCCACCCACATTGCCCAGACCACCTGCCTATTTCAGGTCATTGCTGGCCTGCTCTCGCCCACCCCTGGCTCTACGCACAATTCCAGACCTGCCGCTGTGGCTTACAGATACATGACTCCCCAGAATCTATACCTGCTTTTGGTCCACGTGGTTTGTGGACACCTCCATGTTCTCCTTCCTTTGACATACGGGTTGATCTCTCATTAAATATTCTCCACAGCCTCCTCAGCGGAGAAATCCTGTCCTTTCTTCTGTGCCAAATTCCCCCTTCCTCCCTGCCTCAGCCTGTACTGAAGGAGAAGGGTCTGGGCTGGGATCCATAGGATGGGTGGGCTCTGAGGTTCCTTCTCCCCAGAAACCTCCTGAAACATCATGAGAGGGACACTTGCGCTCCAAAGGCAGAGCTCTTGTAGCCACTGAGGGCTGATCCATAGGGGGAATCCTGAATTACAAGTGTGTCATCTATGCCTTTGCCTCTCTAAGCGCAAAGTGTGGCTCCTGGACCAGCAGCATCAGCTCAGCTGGGAGCTGGTTAGACAGGCAGAATGTCAGGCTCCACCCAGATCTTCTGAATCAGAATCTGCATTTTAACAAGATCCCCAGGGGGCTCCTGTGCACAGGTCATTCTGTGAAGCTCTGAACAAGATAACAAGAACTCAGCATGATTTTGCCAATAAGTCAAAATGCTCATCAGCTTCAAAATGTCTTATCATCCTCCCACCAACAAAAGTCACCCACACTCCATGAAATTGTCATGCCAAGAAGTCTCTTCATTGCAGAAATACAGTTAAAACCCTGAGTAGTTTACTCAGGCATTTATACATTAGTATAATTTGGCTTCCAGCCATAAGCAATGTAGTCACCCAGTATAGCTCAGAGAAAATGGGATGATAAACAGGTAAGCTTTGATAGGAGGGGCAAAGGGAGGTGGCAAGTTGTCATGCAGGCCAGATGGACATTTGGGGAGAAAGATGGAATGAGATTAGGAAATGCAGCTGGAGGGGGTGAGCAGGCCCCATAGTAGGAAATAGAGGGATGACTGTTTTCGTCAAAACAAAATTTGTATGCTGAAGCCCCAACCTCCAGTACCTCAGAATGGGACTACATTTGGAGCTAGGGCCTTGAAAAATATAATTAAATTAAAATGAGGCCATTAAGGTAGGTCCTTAATCCAATGGGGCTGATGTCCTCATAACAAGAGGAAATTCAGACACACAGAGGGACACCAGGGATGTACATGCAGGACACAGGGAGAAGGTGGCCACCTGCAAGGCAAGGAGAGAGGCCTCAGAAGAAACCAACCCTGCTGACACATTGATCTTGGACTTCCAGCCTCCAGAATTTATGAGAAGATACATGTCTATTGTTGAAGCCCTGCCTGTGCTACCTTGTTATGGTAGCCCAAAAGGACAAATACACTACCTTTGCCTATTTCACTGTTTTACCCAGAACTAGTCCAGAAAAGAAGTATTGTCGTCTCTGTCAGTGGCGTCCCCTCCTCCACCTAGAGAACCCACTTCTCACAATGAGTGTGGAGAATAAATGTAGGCCAGCTGCTCCCAGAACAATGTTTCCTCTCACACTCTTATGTGTGCCCCCAGAAAATTGCCCATGCTGCTATTGCCAATTGCATGGGTCCTTTAAACAGGGATTGAGCGCTTTATAATAAAAATAGCAAACACTTCCCTAGCACCTACTTTGTTCCAGGTGCTGCTCTAAGCACTGTATGCATATTAAGCCACCTAAGCTTGTGAAGTAGGTTCTTTTACTTATCTTCTGCAGTGGAAGCTGTAATGCCTCCCCACCTTTTCGGAGTAAAGATTTGTCCACCCCTCTCCCCCTGCCCCCTCACTGGGAGGGCTGCCTGCAGATGTCCCTAAACCATTAGTCTCTTCAAGAATGCCTCATTTCAACAGAGTCAGCAACGCTCATGCAATGACTGATCAATGCAGGGGTATAAAGTCCCCACCCTGCATCCCAACTCTGGACCACCCCAATGTCAGAGTCCCCCCAAGAGGGAGGTCTGCTGAAGCCTTTATTGAGATTCCATCACACCCCCACTTCTCCCTCGGCTCCTGCTGCTTTTCCTTCCCTGCCCTTTCACCAGTGTCGCTTCAGAGAGCACGTCCAGATAACCTTCCTGTGTGCCAGTCTCCGTCTCAGAGTCGGCTTCCTGGGCAATGGAACCTTCTACGCCCTGCTTTTACAAATCAAGAAACTGAGGTCCAGAGAGGTCATGCAATTGTTCCAAGGTGGCACCATTAACAAATGAGAAAGCTGGGACTTAAGCCCAGGCAGTCTGGCTCCAAAATCCAAACTTTGAACCATATAACCCCATCCGGTGGATAGCTGAATGTCAACCCTTTCCCTGACGGAATGTGACCTAGAGAAGGTGGCAGTCTGGGCTTTCCCCTCTTGGCTCCCTGCAAGTCTGTTAGGAGGCGAGTGAAATGGATTTCCTCAGGGGGCCAGCAGGGCTCTGCTTTCCTAAGAGGCAGCCGGAGGGACCACCTACGGAGGCTCTCCCAACACCTGCATCCCAAGTGGCTCTTTCTGGGCCAGGAGTCATGAAGACAGCCTCCCTTCCTCTGACCTGTCCCTCCCTGCTGCTGCCCAGCTTATGTAGGCACGCAGCATAATTGCTCACCTTGTAGAAGTGAACCCAATCAGCATCCCTCTGCTGACAGCGTTAGTGACAGGCGATTGCATCAGGACACCGGAGCAGCAGCCAGGGCCCGGGTGCCTGTGTTGTTTACTGGCCCATCATGTATAATTTCAGAGTTTAATTTTATCTTCACAAACTTACAGGTGCAAAATGCAGGATAAAGTTCTTTGAGGGGCCCCTGTGAGAAACCAGGCGACGCTTGTCCTCCCTCCCCACACCCCCAAGAGCTCGCAGGGTGGCTTGCTCAAATTAAATCATTATTGAGGAGGAATAATCCTAGCAGGTTCAGAAAATCAGTTTTAAATTCAGCCTGCTAGCAAAATTCTGAATGTATTTACTTTCTAGATTTCATTTCTCCATCCATATTAAAGCTCCGTGGCATTATCAATTATGGGTTTATTGCAAAGCACAATAGGATTCAATCTGGAGGATGCCTCGGGGTATGTCTTAGGAGGACGATAAAGCTAATAGTAATGGGTCTACAACTTCTAAGGCTAATTTCCACAGTTACAAATTTCATAAATAAATAGAAGGCATGTCAGTTTCCAGTCACCCAGCTTAAGGTCTCTCAGACTGCTAAAATAGGACCTTCCATCGCACCCAGAGATCAGGGGTCTCCTGTTTGAGTCTTGGTGGGCTGGCCTGAAGTTTCTCTGATCCCCCAAGGAAGGGAAATGATGATCAGTTCAGATGGAGACCTTCAGGACCCTTCTGCTGCTCCTCTGACCAGGCCATGAGCTGGTTTGGATAAAAGTGGGCACGAAAGCACAGCCAACCCTGGAATCTGGGATGCTGGTGGTACAGCATCAGCTCGGAATCCAGCCAAACTCTGCAGCTCTGCAGGATGGGTTGTTGTGCCTTGGTGCTGCCATGCTTAGCCAGGCTTCAGGACTTCAGGCAGGTTGGAGCTGCGTCTGATATAGTCTGGGTCCTCTGGTGGCCTTTGGGGAAGAATAGGCAGCAAGGAGAAGGAGGTGGTGGTCTTAAGGGAGCAATTGCTACCCTCCTAGCTAATCTCAGGTGGGTGTCTCTTATACAGAGGGGAGGGGCCTTACCCACTGCCTCTCTGATGCCTGCACTTGTACACCTCCTGCCTGGCCCACCATGTGGTATCAGACACTCTGGTGTGCAGAGCCACATCCTCTGGCTAGTGTCAGCTAATGGCCGTCAGTTTCCTGCTTGCTTAGGCTCACTTTCAGCTAGCAGCATCCCATCTCAAGTACAGATCTGTAGTCTTCCCACTCCCCGTCCCAGGGCCTCTCTGAGGCTGTAGTAGCTCCTTTGGTCAGTGCACAGGTACAACCCTGAAGTGCAAGGTTAACACCGTAGGTGCAATCTTCAACCAACGTAGGACAGGAGTCAGGTATAAATACTCTCACCTCCCCTCTTTCAGGTGGACAAGTCCAGAAGCATTCCGTATACTTCTCAGGATGTCCTAGCAGGGTCAAACACTGGTTGCCTGTGGCAGCAACCCTAACACAAACTTATATTGACTTTTCCCTGTCTTGTCTCCCTCTTTGCACTCCTTCTCTCTGCATTCCTGGGATCACCTCTCAGATGAATGCCCCGCACTCAAGTCCAGGTCTCAGATTCTGCTTCTGGAAGAACCAAACTGAGACAGGTGCACATCGCTGGCTTCATTCCTTTGAATAAGATAAAGGCAAGGCATCTTCCAATAGCTCTTGTAAAAATGCATATATATAACATGGCAGGGGGAGGAAAAGTCCTCTCCTCTTTCCTATTCACATGGAAGTTCTACCAGGGGAGTTATTTGTCACCTGGGAAAGCAGAGAGAGGAGAGCCAAGAGATGTACGATTATTAATGGGGGGTGGAGGAGTGGCGGGGAACAGGGCAAAAGAGGCCCTGGGGAACCAGGACTCAGCAGGAGTGACAAGAGCAAGGGCAGGCAGTAGGCAGTGTGCCCCAGGTTGTGTGTGTGTGTGTGTGTGCGCGCGTGTGTGCGCGCGCGCCTGTGTAGAGGGGGCTGCACAGCTTCCGGGCAGCACGAAGGTGTACCCTTAGGTGAGGAAGGGCCTGGGTCCTAGGGCAGTGTGCTCAGGTCCAGACCCAGTGATAATCATTTTGACCGGAACTCAGTTCTGACGGGACCCAGCTTCTGTCCTCAGCAGCGACCTCTAGAGGCCAGTAGGACCCAGGAGGTGATGCAGTCACAGCTGTCCCAGATGAGGTAGATAAACAACAAAGCCGACACAGAGATCAGTCAATAGATGTCTCAGGAGCTTTTAAAAAATCTACTCAGTCTGAAAAGAAGACCTATTAAAATGGTTGACATTTCTTAAGTGCTTATTATGTGCCAGGGACTATTCTAAATTATTTGCCGTATATTAGCTATGTAATCCTCATGACAACCTTACGAGGTAGATATTATTATTACCTACTGTCTAAAGATGAGGAAACTGAGGGAGAGAGTGGCTGAATAACTTGGCAAAAGTTACACAACTGGTAAAGTGCTAGACTGGGATTTGAAGCCAGGCAAAAATGTGAGCAAGGCAAGTTGTTTGGTGTTTTAGAGACATAAATGTCATGTGAGACACATTTCTGGCATTCAAGGAGTCTAACATTTATTGGGGGAGACAGACATTTACACAAATAACAAGATATGAAGCAAAAGGAAATAAGCCCCATAATAGCCTCAAGGGTACCATCCTCTGTTAAATAGTCTCTGATTCTATGGCTTATGTCTCATCCCAGCCTTCCCACGAACAGGTGCTCGGAGGTTTTGGAGTGGATGTGCTTAGGGTCCCAGGAGTGGATGAGGGTAAGTTGATGTCTTAATTCAGATGAAGTCATACCTTGTTGATGCCGCTG
Organism: Indri indri; assembly: GCA_004363605.1. Taxonomy (NCBI): domain Eukaryota; kingdom Metazoa; phylum Chordata; class Mammalia; order Primates; family Indriidae; genus Indri; species Indri indri. The sequence continues at coordinate 101,634 of RJWJ010001559.1, read as the reverse complement.
GGAGCAGGGCTATGATTCTCCTTTAGCGCTTCCTGCTGAATCATCCCCATCATGTCTGGATTCTCTCACATGCACCTTCATTCATTCAATCATTCATTTATTCTGTAAACCTGTGTTGACCCTGGCCAGCTCCTATGTGCTTACCCTGATTTGTTTTAGGCAGCATAAATGATCTGGGCAGGCCCACTAGACAGGGCCTGTACCCAATGCCTGTACCCTGCTGAACAGGTAGCAGGCCAGGGATCTCCACCCGCTACTGCCTCAGAGTTGACTGGACCAAAGACGCGTATCTGACTGAAGGTGGCGGGGCAGGGCGGGTAGGTCTTTCATGAGCTGTGCTGAGCCAGTCAGATTCCCTCTCTAGAAAATCTGAAGCGAGAGGAGCAGTCTTGTTCCCATCTGTAGTCGATACTGAAACTTGCAAAGGCTTATCTATTCAGGGCTGGGGGGTGGCTCTGATGGGCTATGCATAGTAAGTGAAGGAATCTCCTCAAAAGGAGAGGGAGCCTAAAGGAAGGAGGTTCTTGCAGCAATTCCCAGATGGAAGATGCCATGTGGCCCCTGAGAGATAGAATGAGCCCCTCCATTCCTGGATTTTCACTCCTGGTTCCAGTTTACAGCAGACTTGCTGGTTTCCGTTTCCTGCTCCTGGGATTTTGTGAGATCTGTGTATTCACAAGTAAGCCTCTTTCTTACTGGAGCTAGCTTGTGTGAGAGTTTCTTTTCCTTACAGACAGAAGAACCTTTTTATTATTATTTACTTTTTAGACTACATAGAATTAACGGTTATATCGTGGTATACTAACAAATAATAAGAAAATATATTAAAGAAGAAGGCAAGGGAATGTGCACAATAAATATGTTTTCTCTTAAAATATAGAAAGAACAGATGCAAACATATAAAGTCAACATCCAGACTCCATAATACAATAGGTTAAAGGAGATTAATGACAAATTTTCACAAAAGGAAATGGTAATTATAAATTCATGCCTAGGAAAACATTAAACTTTATAATTACAATTGAATTTATTCATTTCGACATTAAAAAATATTTACTGAATGCTCATTCTCTGCCAGGAACTTTGTTAGAATTGGAGAATATGGAGTTGAATTTGTCATAGATGATGCCCTCAAAGTGCTTACGGCCTATATGGGGAGAGAGTAAATTAGACAGACAATAACAATAGCACCTAGAAAGTTTGGGGAAATACAGTAATACAATATTACAAAAATTAGTACAGGCTGGAAATGAAAGAAATGAAATTCCTGAGGTGCCAGAATCAAATTAAAAAGTTAAGTCCGAATAATGAACTCATGAATTGATGCTGCAGCATCCAGGAAGTCTATAGGAAAGAATATAGGCCTTAGGAGCCAGGGGCCAGAGTTTGAGCATGGATGTGGAGCCAGAAATTATGGTCTTGGGCTCTCATAAAATGGGACAGCTAAAACTGAGATCTTTACATAAAGCTGATTCCTTTCAATAATGAAAAACGGTAGCAGATAACTTTGTCACCAGGCCAGGATAGTGGCAAGTATCTTCTTCTCTTTCCCCAGAGCTCTAGGTAGTAAATACAAAGTCCTCTATAGGAATTCTAAGCCATATGGAGTCTGAATTTACACTACATGTATGATATAGGAATTCCCCAAGCCATAAGATTACATAAAAGCCAGCCCTAGAAAGCAAAGGCAAAACTCCTCTGTAGCAATACTGCTACATTCTGGGGTGGGAAAGATTCCCATCCAACCACCTAAAAAAGCCTGCTGAAGATGACTTCACAATAAAAACATTACAAACCATGCGAGGACATGATTCGCCATGAGGGAGGGTCAGCAGAAAAACAGATAGACAAATAAAAATATAAGCACCCTAAGAACTTGAGGTAATAGAACAACTGAGTGAGACTGTAACCTTAAGTAAATTTAAAATAATTAAATCAACAAAAGAAGCATAAGTCATAATGAAAGAATGTGACACTAAGTAAAAACAAAGCAGGCATATTTGAAAAAGAAGCAAATGGAATTTTTGGAAATGGACAAAAAGGTTTACTGACATTAAATATCCAATAGACGAGTTAAAGAGAATAAGAGACAGAGCCAAGAAAAGGATTTGTGTAGAGCTCAAAGTAGAGCTAAAGAAAGCACCTACAATGTGTACTAAGATAAAGTGATGGGTGTGGTGGCTCATGCCTGTAATCCTAGTGACTTGGGAGGCTGAGGCAGGAGGATTGCTTGAGGTCAGGAGTTTGAGACCAGCCTGGGCAACATAGTGAGACTCTGATTCCAACAAAAATTAAAAGCAATTAGCTGAGCATGGTGGCATGCACCTGTAGTTCCAGCTACTTGGGAGGCTGAGGCACTTGAGCTCAGGAGTTTGAGGCTGCAGTGAGCCATAATCACACCACTGCAGTCCACCCTGGGAGACAGAGAAACACTCCAACTCTAAAGAATAAAAATAAAAATTAAAAAATAAAGTGATGAGAAACATAAAAGAGGAGTTAGAGAACATGAAGGTTATAATGAGAATGTCCAACATATATACTAATGGCAGAGAACTGTTCAGAACTAATGAAACCCATGAATCCTCAGATTCAAAAGCACAATGAGTCCTGAGGGTAAATGAAAATTAACCCACAATTAAGTGCATGATAGTGAATAGCCAAGACGAAGAGGAAATCACAAAAATAGCCCAAGAAAAAAGGAAAATCATTTACAAGGAACAACAATCAAATGACAGCAGCGGATTTTGCTGCAGCATCAGTAGAGGCCAGAAGAAACAATGGCCGAAGAGCAGGGGGAGAAAGAGCTGTCAATTGAGAATTCTATACCCACCTAAACTATCACTCAAGAGTGAGGATGACAGTGATCAAACTTAGCATTACTAATAGTGAGTCCACATGGGCCTCCTGATATGATACAATATGGAACAGGCAGCATCACCTATGAAATAGTCTTGTCAGATATATTTAATCTAAAAAGAAAGGGATAGGTGGGCTCTTCTAGATTAAAAGGTACTTAAGAGACATAACAATGAAATGCAATATGTGATCCTTGGGTTGGGCTCTGATTTGAACAAATAAGCCATAAAAGATATTTTTGGAACAATTAGAGACATTTGAATATAGACTGGATGTTAGATGATATTAGGGAATTACTCTTAATTTTGTTTAGTTTGTGTGATAATAGTATTCTGTTCATGTTTGAAAAAGGTTTTTTTTTTTTTAAACAGATGCATATTGAAGTACTTAGGAGCGTATTAGTCAGGATTAAGAGGAATAATAGAGGAAGGTTTAATAAAGGGACTATTTACAGAGTGTAGTCAGGAGGTAGGGAAACCAATGAAGTATGCTGAAGCACCCCAGAGCTATAGGGGCTCCCAATCATGGGTCTTAAGGGACAGAAGAGGGAGCAGTTACTGGGACCTGGAGAAAGAGCCATGGCTATAGCTATAGAAGATGTCCTGACAGAAGCTGCAGACTTCAGTGGAGAAACACAACCACTGCCCACTCTTGGCCCGCCTTCTGTCTGACCCTTCTATTGGCCAAACCTAACTGAGAGCCAGAGGGCAAGAGAGTGTGGAGATGCAGTCCAGAGAGGTCAGTTTTTCAAGAAAAGATCAGGATGGGGAAAGGGATAGGGACAAAATAAAAATACTCTACACAGGATAAAATGTAAGGATGCCTATAATAGATGAAGCAAAAATGGCATATGTTAACAATTGTTAAATCCAGATGGAAAATGTGCGTGTTTGCTATATTCTTTTTCTACTTTTCTGAATATTTGAAAATTTTCATAACAAAAAGTAAAAAGAAAGTGAGGGTGAAAAAACGTAGACATTTTTAAACAAAGTCTGAAAGAATTTAATACTTAGGATTTTAAGTGAAAGAATTACTAGAGGATTGACGTTAGAAATGGAACCCAGAAATTAAACCCAGAAGGGAGCTGTAGAAGGTGAAAAGCGATGATGAGTGATGCACTTGGTAAACATGTGAGTAAATTTAAATGAGCATTAGCCCTAAAAATAGCCAGAAATTACAGATCCTTGTGTAAGGTGGTATTGTAGATGGAGGGCAGAAAAGAGGACATCTAAACCAGACAGAAGAGGAGGAGAGTTGAGGAGGGATTCTTGAGAAAGGAAGGAGTGACAAATTAACCTGAGTTTTAAAAGTCAAACAGGATTTATCAAAGAGGAATAAGAAGGAAGGTCAAATCCAGGCAGAGGGAACAGCACAAGAGGAGCAGAGGCGATTTCAAGGGTACACTGCATTTGATACACTTGGATGGTAGGATATCTGTTTTGGGGATGGTAGGTGAAGTGAGTAGTTGGAAAACACAACACAAAGGGTCTGTTAAAAGTCAGATCTTAATGGGCCTAAGCTAAAGCCTGGGGAGCAACAGAAGGATTTTATGCAGAGAAATGACCTCATCAGATTTGCATGTTAGAAATAAAACTCAAGCTCACTTTTGGAGGACTGATTGGAGAGTTCAGAGGGGAGGCAGATAGCAGTTGCAGCAATCAAGGCATTTGCAGCAATCAAGGTGAAGCGGATCAAGGGCTGTACTAAGGAAGTGACAGTGGCAATGGAGAAGAAACTGATTCAAGAGATAGTCCAGAGGTCAAATGAATAAGACTTGGTGATTGATAGGGGTGTGGGGCACTGGGGAATGGTCCTGAGCATTGCGTGGGCGACTGATGTATGTAGGTAAAACCATGGGACTATCACCCTTTGGAAGGAACAAGTTGGGAGGAAAGATGATGGCTCAGTTTTGTTCAAGTCTAAATACCTAGATCTGGGCCAGGTGCGGTGGCTCACACCTGTAATCCTAGCACTTTGGGAGGCCGAGGTGGGAGAATTGTTTGAGCTGAGGAGTTCAAGACCAGCCTGAGCAAGAGCGAGACCCCCGTCTCTACTAAAAATAGAAAAGTTAGTTGGGTATGGTGGCGCTCATCTGTAGTCCCAGCTACTTGGGAGGCTGAGGCAGAAGGATAGTCGCTTGAGCCCAAGAGTTTGAGGTTACACTGAGCTACGATGACACCATTGCACTCCAGCCCCGGTGACAGAGCAAGACCCTGTCTCAAGTAAATAGGTAGATAGATACATAGACAGATACCTAGATCTGAAGCTATGAACTAGGAGGGAAAACCATAGACATCGAATCTAAATTCAGACAAGGTTGGGGGAGGGCCATGAAGACTTGTCTATTTCTTATATCAGGAGGAAAAATTTCTTCAGTGTATACCCCCCACCCACCCCCACACACAATCCTTCCCTTACATCTTACTGGCCAGAATGAATTGAGTCATGTGACATCCCTAGCATCCCAGGAGGCTGGGAAAATGGAGAAGAAAATTGTCATAATTGGCTTAGACAAATCATGATTCAATGCCTGGGGTAACATATTGCTCCCAAACAAAATTGAATTTCTGTTAGCAAAGAAGGAGGGGGGATGGGTGTTAGGCAGATAACTCACAGTGTTTGTCCCACATAATCATACTAACTGGGATTGAGGTTTGGAAACCCATGAAGAGGAACTGCAGGGGAGTAGAGGTGAGCTGTACCGGACTCTCTACCCCAAATCCTAGAGGTCAGAGCCAGGAGATTCCCCACTCTCTGGTCAGCCTAAAGAGTGTGGGGAGTTGGCTTTGGACCAAGACACATCACACTGGAGGATAGAAGGCAAGGGTGATTGGAAACTTCCCGCCTCAATAGATTGTTCTGGGACCCAGGACAGTGCTGAATGTGCAGATAGAATCTTGATGGGCCCAGCTGGAGGGATTCAGGGAGGCAGAGGGGGTAAGTTAATAGAAAATCAAGTCAATGTTAGATTTGCTCTCAGATGCAGCTAAAATATCATTCCTAATTGGTACGGTGTGTTATAGCTTTAGTCTTGTTCTGATTTCCAATGTCAATAACTCCTTCTATTCCCAGGTTCTCACCCTCATCCCCACAGGGCCTTGGGATTTCCTTGGTTTCTTATTTTTTGTTGTGGTTGTTGTTTATCTAGGACAGGAGTCTTGTCCCCAAGCAAAACCGGATGCCTGCAGCCCCTTTTACCACTGGGAACCCATTTCATGGACGCTACCTCCCTGCCTTGACTGCTCAGCATTGCTGTCCTAAGGCCCCTCACAGTGCTGCCTGGCTGGTCTTCATTATAGTAGAAATTCCTCAAGGAAGAGTAAAGGTGGTATCTCTCATCCATCTTTCCAGCTTCCATAATGCTTCATACAAATTTCCCCTCGAAGTATTTGTTGGATTCAATTCTATTAACTTGAGGAGGAATATAATTTAGTGGTTAGGAAAGCATCCTCCAGAGTCAGACTTCCTGGGTTCAAATCCCAGCTCTGCCACTATTAGCTATATGACCTTGGGCAAGTGGTGTTGTTCTACAACACCCTTTGAGGGGATAATAATAGTACTAATTCCCTTAAAGATTCTTCTGAGGACACAAAGCACTTAGATCAATGCCTGGCACACAGAGAGCACTACGTGTTTGTTCTTTTTATTAAAGATGCAATTGGTCGTGGGTTGAGGCCATTAAGGGTGCTCCTGGGGAAAGCAAGCCCCGTTCAGCTTCACCCCTCCCACCATCCTCTCCTTTATCCTGGTCTCCTTCCATGGAAACCTTCCTCATTTCCTGTGTCCTTATTGTAATCTCCCACCTGGCCCTGCCTTCCAGGCCAGTGGCGTCTGTTTCAAAATGACCCTCCTGCCCCTGCCCCTTCTAAACCTCTTGTTCCAGCTACCTGTCCCAGAGGGAAGAAGTCTGAGCCACTATTTCACTCTGCAATGTTAGTGCCTTACACCAGCTTAATGTTTCATGCCTCACCCCTTCACCCCACAAAGGTGTTTTTATATTAACAGAGCAGACCTCAACACAACAGGCCAAGGGAGACACCTTTAGAAAGAGAATATTGGGGACCCCTTCCAGGTACCCTTAAATTACCACCTAGGCTGATGTCTGCATCAATTCCAAGCTGGCTGTAAATTGTGTAGGAAACAGGGCTAGAGTATGAATGGCAGAGAAGTGTGGGCACTGCTAAGTGAGCCACTTCCCCTCATCAGAATTGAGGGTCCCAAGAACCGCTTCTGTCTCTGATCAGGCCTGGATCCCCAGAAATGCCTCCATTGGCAGACACCTCTAGTACCAGAGCATGAGGGGTTGCCAGTGACTGAATTCAGGCCAGGAGACCAGATAAGGGAGATTCTGATATCCCTGCTAGACTGCCTTGGAGATAGCTGGCACCTCTCTCTCCCATCCCCCACTCTCTACTTCCTCCCACAGGAGAAGCTAATTCAATGAGGTCAGTACAAGGGCACAGAGAACTCCGAATAATGCTGTAGCATTACCAGTGGTAAGGGTAAGACAATGAGTATGTGTCTTAGTTTGGGCTGCTATAAGAAAGTACCATAGACTGGGTAGCTTATAAAAGAGATATATTTTTCACAGTTCTGGAGGCTAGAAAGTTCAAAATCAGGGTGCCAGCATGGTTCAGTTCTTGGGAAAGCCTGTTTGTGGGTTGCAGGTTGCTAACTACTCCTTGTATTCTCTCTTGGCAGAAAGAGAGCGAGCTAGCTCTCTGGCCTCTTTCTTATAAGGGCACTGATCCCAGGCATGAGGGCTCCACCCTCATGACCTAATCAGCTCCCCAAGGCCCTACCTCCTAATACCATCACATTGGGGATTAGGTTTCAACATGAATTTTGGAGAGACATAAATATTCAGTTCCTGATAGTAGGCTTTGAAGGCTGGGGGAAATTGATTTTCTCTTTAACACTGCTTTACATTTTTAGAGTGCTTTTAGGCTTTTAAAGCACTCTCACATGTGTTTTCATATTTGTTCTCATAATAGCTATAAGATGGGTAGAGGAGGGGGAAGCTGAGTGAAGAGACAGGCTGTCTCAGTCAGGTTAGCTGCCTTAATAAACAATTTCAAAATTTCAGAACTGTAACAAAATAAAATGTATTTCTTGCCCATGGGGTAATCTACTGTGAGTGCCTCTGGCCAGGCAGCCTTCCTACAAGCACTGACTCAGGGATCCAGTGTCTTTCCATCTTGGGGCTCTGCCATCCCTGAGGGCCTCAGAACCCTCCACTTCATCCTCTGCAAGTAACCAATGAACGAGAGAAGACTAAGTGTGGAGGAATTCATGGGAGGTCTTCTGAGCCTGGTGTAGAGTCAGTGTACTCTACTTTCATTCACAATATGCTCCCAAACTCAGTTCCATGGTCACGCCACACTGGAAGAAAAGTGAAGCAATTTGGTGAACAGCCAACCAATCTCCATGGCACAGGTTGTATTTGTTATTACTGTTATTGATGATAATAACTCCAAATCATTGGGACCCCAGCAATATAGTGAGATTTACATACATTAGCTCTGTTTATCCCAACAAACCTGGCAGGTAGGGATGGTCACCTACATTTCATAGAAGATGAATCTGTGCTGGGAGATGCTAAGGAATTTGTCACAGATTCCACAGCCAGACACTAGTAGAGGCAGAAACCAACCAAGTCTGCCTGAGGCCAAAGCGTGTACTTTCCTTGCTCACCAGCTAGCCAGGAGAACCGGAATCCAGGTTGAGACTGCATGGTGTTCACCTTTTCAATGAAGTCAGAGTAGGTTTTTTATTTCACTGATCTTGCTTCAGCACCCTGGGTTGAGAACCCCAATTCCCTGGTACATAAAGTGCTTTCTTGGAAAGACTTGTAATCCCCAGAATTGCTGGTCTGTAAGGGGACATCTGGAATCTTGCACTGGCATTTTCTGCTGAAGCCCATTGTGAGGTAAACTTATATTGGGTAGGGTGCGGATTCCTCTGCCCTGGCTCTCCTGACCTCCCCTCCTGCCTTAGTCCACTTGGGCTGCTGTAAAAAACTAGCATAGATTGAGTGGCTTATAAACAAAGAAACTTGGTTCTCACAGTTTTGGAAGCTGGGAAGTCCAAGATCAAGGCATCGGCCCATTCAGTGTCTGGTGAGGCCTGGTTTCCTAGATGGCCATCTTCTTGCTGTGTCTTCACATGGTGGAAGGGGTGAGGGATCTCTCTGGGGTCTCTTTATAATTGGCATTAATCTCATTCATTAGGGCTCCACCCTCACGATCTAATCATCTCTCGAAGGCTCCACCTCCTAATATCATCATATTGGGGGTTAGGTTTCAACATATAAAATTTCAGGGGTACGAAAACAATCAAACATTCAGACCATAGCACCTCCCTTCTCACTGGTGCTGCAGACCTTCTTAGTCCACAGCTACACACTTCACACACTTCATCTGCCTCTGGCTTGTGCTCCTTCCCTGAGCTGCTGCTGAGGGGTCACCTTGCCCGTCGCCCCCCGCCCAGGTCCATCCAACATCTGGCTATAAACTCAATCCAGTTACTGTCTGTGCCCATATTGGGGGCATTGATAATATCTAAATCCCTCTTACACCAAGTAGAAGCTAGGATAGCTCCAAAGCCATCTCTGTGCCTATATATGTGATGTTCCCACTATCATCTGCTGCAACCCCTCCATAATGCTGCAGGGCCCCCAGTGAGTGAGGTGGGCTCTTCCCAGAGGGCCAACAGGAAGCAGAGTGAAAGCCCTGTTTTTGGCTTCCCCACTCCAATATATTTAGGGTCTTCACTCTCCCCCTGCCAGCTGGTGTAACAGAGTAGTCACCCCTTTGCCCATAAATATGGAAGGAAAATATCTACAGTAGGAAATATGTAACAGAGAGAATGACCTGAAAAAATGGCAAAAATGTTTTCTGTCTCTTTAAAACCTTCTCACTCTTTTTGAGAACTAAGACCTGCATCCCCACCTCAGGCCAATGGTTGGGAGGCGCAGGGGGATGTCCTTTGTTCTTTGTACTACAGGAGATTGCTCAGCCCTGGACCTGGCCTGGCCAGGGAGGTCCTGAGCCAAGGTCATGGGATTGTCTTCCCCAGAGATGGGACTGAGATGGGATGATCAGGATCATCAACATACTTGAAAGGCAATTGCCTGAAGCTGAGAACCCACCCTTTAAAAGTTCTGTATTTCTGCTTATTATTAGGATGATGGCATCTTTAGACAGTAGTCTCCATCCTCATTTGCCGGCAAATTAATAAATCTCTCTTTCCTTCTCCTGAAACCATTTGTCCTTATTCTTCCGATGTGGCCTCGAGGACAAGTGCCAAGCTTTCAGTAACACTGGGAAGCCAGGCCCTGGCACTTCACTATTTTGTCCAGCTCTTCTTGACTTCTTTCTCTCTATCCTGTTATCTGATTTCAGAGGAAGAGACAGAATTCTTTGTTCTGGGTGGAGCTCATTCTTCCCTAAAGCCATTAACCTATTATCGTGGCATTAGCAATGAAGAGGGTATAGTCAAAGAAGTGGGCTCACCAGGAAGAGAGGTCTGCTATTCCTAGTACTACTAAAATATTATCCCTGTAATGTGTGGTATGTCTTCCATCTATTTAGGAGGTCTTTCTGAAGGGGCTTGCCACTGTGCAACCCCAGTCACACACAATAGACTCTCAATCTGGAGATGCCATAGTCGACTTGGGATTGAACACCAGGTCAACTCCCTTTCTTTTCAAATCACATAGTCAACAGAGTCTTATAGACTTGTCAAATTGGAATACAAACAAAGGGAGATTTACCTATATACCATGCCTGTCAACTGTATCCATCCCCCACCCTTCACCTGCTGTGCCTTGTATCATAGACAACTACATTTCCCAGACTTCCTTGCCCTTTGGCCTCCAGCTCAGTCTGGCCAATGAGAGGCACTGTTGGAAGATTGGAGGTCAGGAGAAAGGGAGATGCCAGGGCATTTCAACCCCCTCATTTCAGTTTCTTCTGGAGTCTCTGGCAGCAGAGACACTCCAGCTCCCACAAAATAACCCCTCCTTCTGTGGCCACAGTCCCCTCTGGGGAGCTCCCTCCATGGTTCAAGCTCCTCCTGGATGGCTCCAGACCCTGAGCTCCATAAAGCCAACCCTTCCCTGTGTCCCTTGAGCCTATGAGGTGGTAGCAGCTTCCCACTACTGCTAATCTCTGGATTGCCTCATTCTCTGTTTGGCATTTTCTCTCTTCCATCTCCTATGTAACCTATTCCCTGAATTAATTTGAAAGACTTAGAGAAGTTTCTGTTTTCCTGTCTGGACCCTGAGTGATACACATAAATTATACCCATAAAGTGTACATATACTTTACGAAAAAAATATGAACATAATATGACTGCATATCTTTTTGTAGATTCAGAAAGTTAAACATAGAACTTGTTCATGGCTTTTGGTGTTGGTTTCCCAGAAAAGAATACTTCCAGTGTCATGGCTTGCCACTGGAGGTGACACTCGGGTCACCCTCTGATCCCACAAGTGAGAACAGTGCCCTGTATAAAAGGCCACAATTAATTTTTATTGCACATACATGTGGGGAGATACCTGCTTGGCCTCCATGTGAGAGCCATAACTCTCTTAAATTGATGTGTCAGTGAACTAAAACTCAATATTTTTTTTCACACAGTATATTTTACAGTCAGAGGCCCTTCCCTAATCGGAATAAAGCAATTTGGCTGCCTGTCATTGCTCACTGAAAACATATGAGCTGGTTGGCATTTCTAGCAGCCCAGATTTATCAGGGTCTCTGATCTGGTGCACGGGAGGTTCAGGGCTATGGCATGGACAAAAGTGGATTTTTTATGATGGCATTGTGCCGCATCTCTGCATAGCTAGATTTATCCCTTCATTTCAGAAATATTCCTACTGTCTTTGGTCCCAAATCAACTTCAGTTTGAAAAGATTCCGCACGGTTTGCATGAGGGTTTAGGGTCATTCCATACTTTAGAAGCTCGAATTTACATCCTATGAAAAAGGCCCTGAGTTGCCCCCTTTAGCACCATGGGATTCTTGGAGCTCAGGCTCTGAAGTGCTGAGTCTCCTGCACTTTAGCTGTCTGCAGTATTAGAGTGGGCCAAGGACAGGATGTTGAGAGCCTGGGGGCCAAGGCCTCGTCCACAAAGTCTTGTAAATCTGTATCAGAACAGAGCAAACACCCACACAAGTGTGACTGCTATGCTCCTAAGAACTGTAGCAGACACTGACCATGTCCCCTTGAATGCCTTTTTCTCTCCATGTCCCCCTCTGGCTTTCTTGTGCTTTTGCTTCTAACTGCCTACACCTGCTCTCCTCAGAAGACTGTCCCCAGGCAATTGGAACCATTTTGTCTGTACTCAAAAAGAGCTGGAAATGCCTGGAAGTTTATATTCCTCTGGGGTGACCCATAGTCAATGACAGAAGGGTGAGGGAGTATGAAAACCTGCTCCTTTGCCTGAAGTCAAGACAGAATTTAAGGTGTCATTTGCACTCTAGAGCTCTCCTGTGAGATTAGGCTGAGGTTGGGACTTTCCCTGACATGGAACTTCCTTAGCATCCTTCCCTTCTCTGTTCTGTTTCTCCCACTCCCTTACTGCCCTCCCCAGGGAGCATTTCATTAATAAATCACTCACACCTGAATCCTCATCACAGGGTCTGTTTTCAAGGAACTCAACCAAAGATGGTATGCTAAAAGTTCCTTATTCCAATCACATATCTGATGCTACAACATTCCTTCCAAGTGGTTACCAAACATATGCTTAGTTACTTCTAGAGATGGGCAACTCACTCCCACTGAGGATAGAAAACCCATGGTGCAGGCCATTCCATACATCAGAGAATCACTGAAACATAAAAGCTGGGAGTAGCCTTGGAGGTCATCTGGACTAGTCTCAGTTTCGATATGAGGATGTTGTAAATGCCCTGTCTCATGTTCCTTCAGCACATTTGAGTGACCTGAAGTTTTGGACAACCTTTGGCACACGGACGGCTTCACACCTCAAGAGTTTGCCCTTCACTCCTGCCATCATTCTCCAGCACCGTGGGCTCAACTCTGAAGTATGGGTAAACTGATGCCAAGGGGGAAACCCTGGATGAGTGTGGAATGGGAGTTGGTACATAAATGCCCCAGCCTCCTGTCCTCCTGAGGGCTGATTCTGAGGTGCAACCCACATGTTGTCTCACCTGGCCCCCCTCGGGATTGAATCCTAATTGCCCTGAGTGGTAACCAGCTCATTAACACACATTTATTAACTTTCCCTCTTCCCTATGTCACTCTTCCAGTTCCCTCACTTGTGCTCTTGAGACCACCTTGTAAATAAATGACCTAGACCCGAGTCCTCATCCCAGCATGTTTTGAGGTTAATTCAACTAAGATGGGGGCCGAAAGAAGCTAAAGGATTTCTGTTCCTTTCCCCTGGAAGGCTCTTCCTCCCACTAAGTGAACTCCTTCCCCGAAGATCCACTGAATTGGCAGAGCCCATTCAATGAAAGACAATGAACCCCAGCCCCTGAAGCTCCAGGCCAGGGCTTTCGACATGATTCCATGCCATGTGCATTAATTTTGTTGAGTAAATTACAGTTCTGCTTGGTTCAGTAATGCTTTATTTGAAACTTTCTTCAATATATAATATTTATATCTCATTTGCATAAACACATAGTATCGTATTTATGTTTATATCATCCATATTTTCTCAGGACACGTTTTGTATGCCATAAATTAGATTGCTGTGCTGTTACTTGTATTACTAATGAAGGGATGATTCAGGCCTCCTGATCTGCAAGTCCACAAACGTTAGCCCACTGTGGCCACAGACAGCCCTATCAGGCTCCTCTAGGAGATCAGCAGAGAGACCACCAGGCAAAGTCCCTCTGCTGAATGCCATATGGCTTTGACCTGAACCCCCAGAAACCCCTGTGTGGAACACCTGGATCTGGAGAGCAGGGCTGGGTCATGGAAAGCCACGGGCTTCCATTGTTCCCTTGGCCTAAGGCCCAGACTGAAGTATGTCCATGCATCATCTTTTCCCCTGCTCCATCCAGTTCCTGCCCCAGTTCCTTGGATGTGGGAGGGGCCTCTCCTATGACATTAGCCACAGGGGAGAAGAATTCTCAAAAGATTGCATCCCAAGGGCAGGTTAAAAAAACCCATTATGTGCATGCAAAACCCTTTAACCTCCTGGCTAGGCACAAAGACAGCCTGCCCACACCTGGGCCCAATAATGTCTCTGACCTTGACCCATTTCTACCAGATCTCATCCTCCCCAGGGTACAGAGTGAGAGCAGAGAGAGGCCTTGAGCTCCCCCTAGAGGTTACACATTTCCACTTACTGTTTCTTCTTCAAGCGTTGGGAGTTCTTGAAGACTAAAGATACTTATCTATTGGAGAACAGAGTTATATAGGGGCTACATGTTGGCAATACACATTATATGTATCTCAGACTTTCATATCTGAGCCTAGCATGATTAAAAACAAAGTAGGAGCTATATTATCTGTGTAATGCTTAGAATAGCAATCGTTAAGAGTCTCTCAGTAAATACTATCACAGTCTCACTCTTGAGTAACAAAACTATGTATGATTATAAATTGGTAAAAAAAGGAATATGCAGGAGTACTTAATAAAGAACTAAGGAATATTATCGTGTATCTTATCTCCTGCTACTTGGGATACATGTAAATTGGGTGAGGCCGTCTTTACTTAGTTACTATTTGGAGTTTAAGATGAATGAAAACAGGCAAATGTGGATTGTAATACTCCTTGTGGTCACCACAAGGCCAAAAAAATCCCACCTCTGTGCAAGGAATATAGCTACAGAAGCAAACCTTAGTTACCCATATTATTTTTTTCTAAGTACCTGGTAAGTAAGAACCTTTATGACCTATATGGCTTATAACAGCATTCAACCTGAGTGTAGAAGTCTGAACTTCAAGTTCCAGCTCAATAACTAAACAGCTGATTGACCTAAGGAAAGTTGCTTAATGTCTCTGAACCAGAAATTCCTTAATGGTGATGTGGATAGTAATGGCTCTACGTCTTACAAGATGGCTGTGGGGTATCATGTGCAAGAATGTATAGAACTGGAAATCATGACTCATTTGTGCACATCAATGAATGGGCCATTTCTATGGAGGGGCAACAATAGATGCATAAGTGTGAAGGCTGGTTTGGAGTCTCAGGGGAGGGGGCCTGATCATAGGACATGTTTTCCTTCACTTAGCTTGAGCTTCTCTTTTTTTGAGAAAATTATAACCTAGGCTTCCACAGATATATAGATAATAGGCAAATAAGATACATGACTGATAGATAAATAGACAGATGACGGATAGACATCAGCCTGTAAGAGCCATATGGTCATGAATTTGCTTCTTTGGTTCACTACTATAAACACGGATCTAACACAGAGCAGTTAATTAACAAATATTTATTAAATTAATTGATTTGCTATTTCGTATGTACTTGTCTTTCCAGTTCCTACAGCTGGGAAGACAATCCTCAAAGGAGAGCCCTCGTATTTTTTAAAAGAGAAGCGAAGGCAGCCCGTACAAAGTTTGCACCAGGTACTGGCTGAACAAGCATTTGTCACTGGGCGTGGGTCGGTACCCAACTCCTGGGACTGAGAACAGAGGAGATTCCAGAGAAAGGAAGCCCCAGCTGGACACGTTTTACTGCATTGCTGGAGTGAAGGGTGAGGCTTTAGACACCAGAGCACGGGAATGTGCAGGGTAAGATGGGGACTCCAGATAGCTTCTCCAGGTTACCCTAAGTGAGGCTTCATCAAATCCGTACATCGGTATGCACCCTGGGTGCCAGAAGAAAGTGTTCTGAGGAAAGAAGTGCCTGGGTCAACCCAGCCCCAAACCAAGCAGATACTAGAGCCTGACTGTTTCTGCCTGGGGTCAAAATACCGTACTCAGAAGAACACTGGAGGCAGGAAAGTACACTGGATCTGTGAAATGTTTACTGCAGATCAACAAGGGGGCTGGAGAAATGGTTTTCATTTCCTGACACCAGCCTGGAGGTGACTCAATATGGTCATGGGAGGAGAGGAAGAGGAGAGTGCAGGTGTAGACAAAAAGAGTTTTACTGTGAAGGTGTGGGAGGGATAAATGGGTGGTACTTGGAGAGGTGTGTGCACCAGGGAGGCTTTTAATGTATTTTTTAATGGCAGGTATTACAGCATGTTTTTATGCTGATGGAAATGATCCAGTGGAGAGAGAGAAATGGAAGAAGCAGGAGAGAGAGAGAGAGGTGATAACTGTGGAAAAAGAGCCTCGGATAACCAACAGTGAATGGGATCCAGTTCACACTTGTAGGGGCTGGTCTTGGCTAAAAGAATACAAAGTTTATCCATTTCATTAGGAGGAAAGGCAGAGTTTGTGAGTACAGTTGTGGGTAGGTAGGCAGATGAGGTGGTGGAAAGGAGGAAAGTTCTCTTCCGATTGCTTCTCTCTCAGAGAAATAAGAACAAAGTCATCAGCTGAGAAGGAGGAAAGAGGAGGAATTGCTGGAGGTTTGAAGAAAGGTGAAAAAGTATGAAATTGTCATCCCAAAAAGAGGGGAGAGAGAATTCGAGCAGGGAAATGGGGTAGGATTGCCTGGCTGCACAGAGGTCCCACTTGAAGTCTGCTGCACAGAGGTCCCACTTGAAGTCTGCTGCTGTAAATTTCAAGTGAGGCCAGTCAGCAAAGGTTGAGCATTTTTCGCCAGCCACCTTTAGCTGCTTAGGAGCTGGGCTGGAAGAGGTAGCAAGGTGGAATTAAACAAGGCTGAACTTGCTTACCGAGGGCAAGCAAAACAATGGAGTTGAGAGAATGTACAAGGAGTCGACGGTATGTGCAAGGAGTGGTTAAGGGAATGGGATGTGGATTGTAAGGTGGAGAAGGAGAAGAGGGAGGAAGTAAAGGAAGTAAGGTGCAGTGAGAAGATGGTGCAGTGACAGAACCGGGAGACCTACAGGCGCCCAAGATTGACTGGAGTTAGAGCACTACGGAGAGTGAGCTGAGATGACAGGAGGTGGGAACGGGAGAAACTGGAAATGAAGGCGTGGGAATGGAGCAGTTCTTGGTAATGCAACCTTGGCAATGGGTGGCTGAGTTGGGGATGGTAAAGACCACAGGAAGTGAGGATGTCAAGGAAATGAGAAGCCGCAGTGTTGTAAGGGCTCTCTAGGTAGGTGTATGTTGAAATGGCCAAGAGTTAAGAAAGGTGTAGCGGTGGAGAGACAGCGTTCCTGGTGATAAAATCTTCAGTGAAAGGTGGTGGTGAAGTGTGTCTGATGGGAACATGGAAGCTGATTACAACAAGAAGACTGTGGCAGCCAAGAGAATGCCGCTCTCAGACCTATGACTGTCGGGAGTGTAATAGATCCTTAATCCAGCAGTTGTGCTCTGAAATCCACTACCACGTTGAAGTCACACCCCACACCTGCTGCTCACAGCCAGTGTGTGAGCACTGCAGGGACACTAAGGCAGGCACCTTCCCCGGAGATGCAGGACTCCTCTGACCTGCAGCTTGGCTCAAGGACTCCCCGTCAGGTTTGCCGAAACTTTCTTAGTCATGCACTGAAGTCTAAGACTTTTCCTAGCCAACCACCCTTCCTTCTGCAGAGTTAGACCTTCATTGTGTGCCAAAGGCTCTCTCTGCCTCCTCCAGTTCCCTTTCCAATTTTCTCCTCACAGGTGGCTTCTCTAATAAACATCTTGCATGTCTAATCTCGTCTTCATGTCAGCTTTTCAGATGACCTGAGCTAGCAGAGAGAGGACATGGGGAGTGTGGTCTATGAGAATTGCTTCTAAGGATTTGGATACTTTAGGGAGGACGGAGAGACAAAATAATCTGCAAGTAGCAATGAGGTGCAAGAAAAATCTTTATTCCTCCTCCAGGTCCAGGGATTCATGAGGTTTGGGTGTGACAGGGTGGTGGCAAAACACCACTCCTCATGAGGGCTGAAGGAGAAGTAGTATCTTGAGGATTTGGACAGAAATCAGGTAGGCAAAAAGAGAAGGGAACATTCTGCCAATCCCTGACCTGGCCACATAGCCTTATGACACCAATCCTGCCCTGACAGGGTGCTGCAACCCTAGCTCAGATTTGCGGCCTATACAACAGAGGAAGTTGGACAGCATAATTCCCAGATGGTCACCCCACATGCACAGAGAACCACCCCCATCCCACCGAGGTCGTGTCTGTCTAACAAGCTTAGCTGTCACCAGCCAGTGAGCAACACTAAGAGATTTTGCTTTTCTAATAGGGGATGGAAACATCCTCCGTCTTTTGGCTTTAAAAGACCTACTCTACTTCTCATTCCCTGTATGTTGGGGATGGTACACCTAGACCCTGTGCCAAATCCAGTCACCCACTTAGTAATGAAACTTCTCCATGAAGAGCTCAACCTTTGATCTTTATTTTCTTTTATTTTCCTCTAAGTTTAGAGAAGAGCTCGAGAATATAAGCGACTGTGCAGATAAAGATCACATGTTCCAGAGGGCAGAGCTGAAGAGTCCAAGTGGTGGTGGGGGTGGGGGTGCGGGAATTGGGAGCCTGAGTCAGCTTGGGGAACATTCAGAGTGATCTGGGAAGAGGGGTCCCAGCGATGAGAAACCTGGAGGGACAGGACAGCTGGTGGTGGTCAAGATGAATGAAGATGCGGGGTATGATGGGATAAGCCCACGTGGTCTTTTGGGAAGGAGTGGATGATTGGCTGTAATTTGGTTCCCTTCCTGGGACCTATGTGGGTCTGTGATAGAAGGGAAAGTGGTAAGAATGCCAGGAGCCCCCAGAGCTCTATGAACCCCTCTTCAGGACTATTTTGGATCTCATCAAGGCCAATGGAGGGGCAGCCCGGTCAAGAACATGTGGGCCTTGCCTATACAATGCGTTCAATAAACATTTGTTACATATCTACTATGTCACAGGCACGATGTTATGTGCTAGGGACACATCAATGAATAAGACACCTTCCCAATTTTTAAGGACCTTAAAATGCAAAGAGAGCAACACAGAAAAATAAATTAGCTATGATAATAAAGTAAGCTATTGTAACAGTCCTCTTGGGGGCATGGAGGGACACATGTATAGAGGCTGTTAACTCAGCCTTGGAGCTTCTGACCTGATCCCTCCCCCACCAGGCCTTCTGGGGATTGAAGTAATATATGTAATGCCAGTTCCTGTGGCTGTGCCACCACGACTTGCTGCCAGCCATCCCTGTCACCTTTTCTCCCAAATATGAAGACACCTGCTTGCCATCCACTGCTGTGATTTCTGAGGTTCACTGCCTGCAGGCCTGGATCCCCTCCTGCTGCCTGCTGCTTGTGTCTGCAAATATTGCTGCCAAAAATTCCTCCCATCCTGTACACAAATGATTGCTACAGACTAAATGTTTGTGCTTCCCCAAAATTCATATGTTGATACCTAATCTCCAATGTGATAGTATTAAGAGGTGGGGCCTTTGAAAGGTGATTAGGTCTTGAGATTGGAGCTCTTATGAATGGGATTAATGCTATAGAAAAGAGGCCCAAGGGATCTTGTTTTCCCCTTCTGCCATGTGAGGAAGCAGCAAGAAGGTGCCAACTATGAAGAATGGGCCCTTATCAGATGCCAAATCTGCCTGCACCTTGATCTTGGACTTCCCATCTACTAGAACTGTGAGAAATAAATGTCTGTTGTTTATAAGCCACTCAGTTTGTGATATTTTGTTATAGCAGCCTGATTGGATTTAGACAATGACATTCCTCTCATTAAGCAAGAGACTGGCTGCCCTCCCCTTGAATCTGGACTGGCCTGGGACTTGTTTTGCCCACCAGAATGCAGTGGAAATGATGCTGCTGTGCCAGTTACAGGCTTAGGCTTTGAGAGGCCTGACAGCTTCTCCTTTTACTCTCTTCCTACCGTGACTTGCCATGTAAAGAATTCCAGGCCACCCACCCAGACAGAGAGGCTGAAAAAAGGGGCCATGTGGAGGAGGACTGGGTTGCACAAGCCCACAGCCAGAATCAAGGCTCCAGACATGTGAGTGAGGCCATCTTGGACTTTCCAGCCTACCACCAGAGGATGCAGCCACGTGAGTGAGCCTAGCCAATCCCACATGCAGCGGAGAGGAGCCATCTCTCCCAAGTCTTACCTGCAGGTAAACCTAATCAGGGTTCCATTCTTCCTCCTTCCTGGGCACTAGTGTAGTGGCTCATTGCCCATTATACAGCAGTGATGAAAACTGGCTAACTGTTCACAGGCCTCACTTCCTCTTCTTCAGGGGCACACAACTATATGTTTCAGGCTCTCTTGCAGTTAAGTAAGGCCACGTGACTGAATTCTAGCCAATGGACCAGGAGAGAAGCAACGTATGTCACTTCCAGGCCTGGCCCCTAAAGGCTTCTTACAGAGACTCTCTCAGATGTTTCCTCTAATCCTGGCTTGATGTAGATGAGTGAATTTGGAAGACCTGTGTTGAAAATGGTAGAGCCACAGATACAAAGAACCTAGGTTTCTGAATTGACTTACAGAGAAATCTCCCATTGGTCGGAAGTACCATTTTTGGATGGTAAGTGAGCTAGAAATTATCTTTTACCATGTTTGAGTATTACTCATGTCGTGGTTTGTTTCTACAAGGTGGCATGACCTCCATTAACAAACCAGGTACTTCTGACATAAATAATGTGTTTTTAGGATCTTTAAATTGGAACTGAAAGATAAAAGGAATCATTGGATAATGACTCTCTATGCCCAATATGGAGAAAATTTAAGCCAGAATAACCAAGCAGTTAAATTAAGTAAATTCATTTGGTCTGGACAGTGCTGGCCCAGGGCTACCTCAAGTATCACCCTCCTCCTCCTCCTCTAGCTTCTCCTAACTGTCAGATCCACCAGCAGATAAAGGCCAGCCCAGGTCTGCAAAGTCCCTGACGGAGGCAGAAAATATGTCCTTCAATCCAGTAGGGCTTGGCGTTCTGTCATTCTGGAGGCCCAGCCATCTGCTCCCCAACTTGCCTTTGACGCGGATCAGACCTGGTGCCCAGATGAACTCGCAAAGCCTCTGGGTCATTGTGCTGACTCTTCTTTCCTCTTCCAGGCACTTGAATCATCCTGCAGGATTGGAATCCTGCCCAGGATCCCATTCTTATTTTTGATTAGTTGTTTTCTTGTTTCCTCTCCCCTCACCCAGACCAAAGTCTTATACTAAACCCAAGGTTATCTGCTTAGAACCTTAACATCCTGTCTGCCTTTTGCTATTCCCTGTCCTTCCCCAGGGATGGGATCTGCCTCTGTGCCTCTAACTCAATGGTTGGGGTCTTTGCCTATGATAGATGTTCAGGAAACGTCCTCCTAATCTACAAGGCAAATTTGAAGTCCCTGCTGAGATTCACCTGAAAAATTCATGAAGTAGGACAGGGCTGCAGTGCTCAGTGCTCCTTTTGGAGGGCTTGCAAAAAGGGCAGCTGGTCATTTCTTCAAGTACACATTTCACCACTTCCTGTGGGCCTGGTACAGCTGAGTGAGTCATGATTGCACGCTTGAGTCCGCACAAGTCCTGCCATTGTGCTAGTTTCTTACTTAGTCTCTTTCTGCTGTCTCTGGCCTTGCCCCAGGCTTCTCACATGATCCTCATCCATTCCCATCAACTCACCTGGCAGTCACCTCATGCAGTGTCTTTATTTTGTTGTGTCTGCCAGTAGTCACTACTGACATCCCTACTTGTATCCCCCTGACCCAGATCACCTATAAAGTCCCCTGCTGCAGGGTTATCAGTTCCCTTGTGCACACACTGTGACTCGGAATGCATCCCGCCTCAAGCGCCTGCATCTCTCTGCTTCTCTGTCTCAGGGATTTCACTAGCACTAAAAGAGCCCCAAGCAAGGACAGCCCGGAAGGCTGGGGATTTGATATCTCCACAAAGCAACTTTTGACCAAAGGGGAATCAGAATCAATGGACTACATACTTCAGTTTCCTCAGTGGAACAATTCTAAGGGGTACTGTAGTGAGTTTAATGATGCCCCCCCCACAAAAGATATGTCTCCCTGGAAACTGTAAATGCGAACTTATTTAGAAAAAAGGGTCTTTGAAGTTGTAATTGAATTATGGATCTTGAGAAGGGATTATCCTGGATTAGGTTGGGCCTTAAATCCAATGGCAAGTGTCTTTACAGGAGAAGAGGAGAGGAGACAGATAGAGGAGGAGGTGATGCAAAAATAGACGTGAAGATTGGAGTGATGCATCTGCAATCCAAGGAATGCCAAGGATTACCGGCCACCACCAGAAGCCAGAAGGGGGTGTTGGAAAAAATTCTCGTTCACAGCCTCCAGAAGGAACCAACCCTGCCAATACCTCGATTTCAGAATTCTGGCCTCAAGAACTGGGAGAGAATAAATCTCTGTTGTTTTAACCCATCAAGTTTGTTGTCATTTGTTACCGTGGCCCTAGGAAACTAATATAGATGTTCCACACGGTTTCTCAGAGGGTTCCTAGAAGTTTGAGCTCCAGTCGATCACAGGGATGTCCCACTTATTAACATACCTTTTATTGACTTCTTTTTCCTGTCTTACTTTTTCCACACTCTCACTTGAGTTACATAAGATCTGCACCCTCATCTCCAGGTCTGCTTTTGAACGAATCGAAAATAAGACATGGGCATCACAGGGAACGCATCTGCCTATAACTCAAGACCTGACCACTAACATTATCACTAGGATTTGCCACCCTCTCTGAAAACCCACAGATGCTCTATCACCAGGTTAACTCACATTGCCCTTCTTCTTCTCCTTTCTCCTCCTCCTCTTCTTCTTTTCCTTCTTTCATGTCTGTTTGGTTTTTGATTCATTCACTCCTGCTGTATGGCTGGAGAAAGGATTCCTCTCTCCCTCAGAAAACCAAAAAAAAAAAAAAAATGGGACAGGAAAGGTTTGGCTTCTAGAAATGTTCTGAAAAATGCCACTTCCTCAGGAAACAATGAAACAAACAACCTTACCTCTTTTCTACGGTACTTGCAGTTCCTTTACCCCCAAAGCATCTCAAAGCTATAATGGTTCAAAGGCAATCCATGATCTCAGCACTTTAGGCTTTTAAGCTTGAACTGCTTATTCCATCAAGGTCACACTGGGACCTCCCCAAACCATGTGTCCTTCCCTCTGGGTCTATTTGACCTTTGGATTCCAGCCATGTCCACCACTGGTCCAGCCTGCTACTGACAGGGTCATGGGTGGGACAAATGTGTTTGTTCCTCTTCATGCATCTGAGGCTGTCTTTGAGCACATTCTAAAGCAGTGGGATTTGGGCTTTAGTTGCTGACCTTCATTATTTGAGCTGCCTGCTCTTCTCTGTCAGAACTCATTGTAGATATTTAAAGTGAACTGTTAGTTTCACATAAAAGTGCACGAAAGTTTACAGTCAGAGAGTAGTCCAAAGTCTATTCATTTATCACCTGCCATCTATTTTCTAGTTCAGGTGAGAAAGATGTATTTGCCCTGCTTTTATTTTGATGCATTTCCATTCTCATTCAAAAGTTTCAAGTAACTCATCTACTCTGATGTTACTTTGCTTTTCCACATGTGGAATTCTTGACTCTTGGGTGGAATGGGAAAAGACCTGGGTGAGAAAGCAGAGAAGGATTCTACTTGGATTCTTCTTGCATGTTTAAAAGTTAGAGGTAGAAGGGATCTAAAAGATAACCTCATTCAATCACCTTCCTTTACAGGAAAACTGAGACTCAGAAGAGGTGAAATGACTTCCCCAAGGTCAAATGACTAATCACAGAGTGAGTTGCAGAACTTGGAGGAAAAATGCAACACTACAGGCCACAGTGCTTCCGTGACCAAGTAGGTTGGGGGTTGGAAACCAATGCTCTTCCAGGATCTCCCACTGCCCAGGCTGTGGCTGCTGTCTGTTGTCTATGTCGGCCTTATTACTTTCTTCTTCCAACTGTGCTTTAAACATCTCCTCTTGTGTTCTCATCTCTTAAGGGAGTCATTATTAAATCCAATAGGGGGCTTGCTTTCTGTTGTCTGCAAGTTCCCTCTGTAAAACATGAAGCAGTCAATATTTTTTAATCCAACATTTGATAAACCTACCATTAACCGAACATTTTTCCTTAGAATCGCCCCAGAATGCTTTTACTATTTTTGCCCAGTGTGGGGACAATGACTCACACTGGATATTCCATCACCAGTGCCCCTGTTCACACTGAGGCCAGAGCAGAGGTTTTCTTCCAGCCTAAAATAGGGAGGTGCCATCCATTTGTTAAAATGAAATAAATGTTCTCTGTAGCTTGGGCTCCCGGGCAGTAGACAAGCCAAATAAATGCGGAATTGCTCTTTTTTCTCCAATTCTATGGTTTCCGACAGAATACAATATCTATCCATTGTCTAACACAGCCCATTAGCCACCTGGCTGACAGAAAATAATCTTAAATGGACACTTTGAAGATGGGTCAGCCCACGGCTTTTTTCTCATAGGTTTCAATCTTAATAGAAAACTATACTTAGCACTTACAGAACCTTGTCAGTCAAAAGTCAGGGGCTGTACTGAGTCACAATCCCATTTTACTAAGAGAAAAAGTGGCACTTGGATATTGTTATTTTTATTATCATTATTAATATTATTTTTGAGGGTACAGTAAGATACCAATCTGAATTTTTAGCATTAATTAATTTTTTAATTAAAAGCCTATAAAAAATTACCAGCCGTGTAGCTTTTCAGCCTCACTTCTCTCATCTATAAAAAGCGGACAATAATATCCACCTGGCAGAGTTGTGAGGGTTAAACAAGAGAGCACTTCTAAAATAATTACCTGATACAGAATTGGTGTTTCTTGAAGGTAAAATCTTTTTTTCCTCTTAGGCATATAACATTTCTGATAGTCAATTTTGCCCTCCCTCCCACAAAGCTCAAGGATGCCCCTTAGATAACCACAATAGGCAACCCAGTGCTTTTCTCATGACAGAAGGACAGTAAATTTTGTTCAAAAAATGGAAATGAAACTCGATGTGATATTCTTCCCTATGATTGGGCTACAGAACTGTCTCTCTATTGAAGGTCATTGGTCCACACAGAAAAATCAATCAAAGGCTCTGATCTGCAATGTAAATTAGCATTCTTTTAGAGAAAACCATAGGAGAGGTTGAATTTACATCATTTCAAAAATCAAGAAAAGGTAGTCCTGCTCCCAGTATGGCTGAGTAAGTGCCTACTGGACTAACTCTGCCACAGATACCAGTTATAAATTCTAGACAAAATACCAAAAACAACTACCTGAAGATTCTGGAAAGTGAGCAAAAATAAGTAGATCGTTCAGTAGAGTCAGATTTGGGAAGGAGGGGAAAAATGAGATGACCTTCTGATTTTTTACAGCTTTTAGTCTGAGGTTAGGTTGTAGTTGATTCTACAAGGGGCTGCTGAAACTCCTGTAGAAAAATCCAGTCTTCCCAATCTAAGCAGTTCAGGGTAACCTGAACTCACAGTCTCTAGAAAGTGAGGCAAAAATCCTAGAAAGTCGTGAGCCGGAGAAGAGCAACTCTAAATTCTGTGTATGTACTTTGCCCAAATCTCCATCTGACCCCTGAATCACGTGTACAGGGAAGACTCAAAGTATCCCAGGCAAAGACAAGAGAATCATACTGAGATTTGAGTTAGCACCCAAGAGACTGAGTTTTCAGTTTGAGCTCAACCAATTTATTAATAATTGCCTTCTTAAAAAGAGAAACACTCTTTGGAGGAATGTAACAGAATCCAGAATCCCCATAAAATTCACAATGTCCAGGATGCAATCCAAAATTACTCAACATATGAAGAACTGGGAAAATGTGAACCATTCTCAAAAGAAAGACAATCAATGAAGACTAAACACAAGACAACCCAGATGGTGGAATTAGCAAGCAAAAATTTTAATTTAGTTATTATAACTATGCTCAATGACTTAAAGGAAAATATGCTTGTGATAAATGAAAAGAGAAAACCTTAGCATAGAAATTATTAAAAAGAACAAAATAAAAATGCTAGAACTGAAATGTACAATATCAGAAACAAAAGTTAAGAAAAAGAAACAAGACTTCACGAAACAACTATTTTTAAATATATCTGCTTCATATTACGTTATTTAAGGTGAAGGTAGAGTGAGCAAACAGAGGTAAAAGCAGCAGCGAAGTAGGGGAAGCTAGAAGGAAAGCTGGAGAAAAATGTTAGAATACAGTTATGACCAAGGCAGCCTCAACAAAAAAAAAAAAAAAAAAAAAAAAAAAAAAAAAAAGAAAAGAAAAAAAAAGAGAGAGAGAGAGAGAGAAAATAAAAGGTACAGAAAAAAGTCGATATTGGGGATAGATCAAAGCTGAATGAGGGAAATATAGGAAGAGAGACTGGAGAAGAAAGGTTCATAAAATCTTAAGGTTTATAAACTACTTTTGTTTAAGTCACTGTTCATTTGGCATGAACTGGAGAGGTTTATGAAAGGCCTGAATATATGGCTTCTAATCACCTTTAAAATGGCCTTTTAAAATGTCAGTTATTGCTTAATAAATTGTTAATCAAACTTAAAGAGATGCCACTCTTAATTATTTCCTTGGCTTCAATGGTGGAACCTTAAGCCACAATCACCTGAACAGAGGTTAGATTCTTCATCTTCACACTACACAAACCCCAGAGCACTCGGGTCACATCTATCACCTGTGACAACTGTCTGACTGAGGAAATTTCAGCAAGACGGGTCCTCAGAAATGACTTCCTCTCTCTGCCGTGAGTGGGGTTGGCAAGGGGCTGCATATCTAAGGGCTGTCAGGGTAGCTTGAGAGCCTGAGAGGAAAGCACTATCTAATGCAAAATTAACTGGGATCTTGTATATTTTCTGTGCTCCAACTCCCTTAGCACAAAACTGGTTGCCAACTAAGCCTGTCAGGGGCAATTTACAGTTTAATAGGGGACTCTGGTAAATAGAAAAAAACCTTTAAAGATTTAAAGATACTATTTTTTAACGGTAGAATTCCAGAAAAAGATACTTTTGATTGGGAGAGGGAAGGCTTCTCATACAGGACAGCCCCTGTCTCCTAAGGCTGGAGACCAAGTTGGAAAATGACCAAGTGACCCCAAACCATTGATAAACCACTGTCCAGATATGAGCTCTTAGTGAGATGCAGCGAGAGCCAACTGAACAATTTCTAACTCTTCTCTCCTAGTGTCACTTTTTAGATTCAGAATCACACATCGAATTGACACTGCTGCATCCTTTCTTTTCCATTCTATTAAGCCCTTAATCCTCGCCAAATATGACTGTTTTCATGCTTACATCCTTATATGGCAATAATGGTCTTTTTCCCTAAATTGGTTGTGTTATTTCTGTAAAATGGTTTTGATCACAAGCCATTCCTTATTTGCTTTGAGAAGTGATAAGAATTAGTTTGTAATATCACTGATGAGGGAAAAAGTTAATGGGAATTTTAGCATCATACAAGAGCAACAAAAATAAAGGGAGGTGCTAGTCTACATTTATTCACTAAACTGTGTTTTCTCAGAGCCATAAATTCAGGAAAGGTTCCATGATAAAGAAAGAAAACAGTAACAGTTGGCCTTGATAGAGAAGCTCTTTGTGTACAAAGCAGATGCAGATCTGTAAACAATGCAAGCCCCTTTCAATGGATGTCCTAAATGAATTTAGGCTATGCTTTGCTTTGTTTTTCAGCAGCAGCAGTTTTAGCATTTGGGGAGAATTCATAATTTTCATCAATAAGGATAGACCAAGTTATGGGGTACATGAAATTGTGCTAAGTACTCAAGGTATTGAGTTTTTTGTTGTTCTTTCTTTACTTATTTATTTTTTAAGAAACAGGGTCTCCTTCTGTCACCCAGGCTGGAGTGCAGTGTCATGATCATAGCTCACTGTAACCTCAAACTCCTGGGCTGAGCCTCCCAAGTAGCTAGGACTACAGGCTGAGGTTTTTTTTTTTTTTCTGACAGAAAAAAAAAAAATTAAGAATTTTCCTTATCAGATCAATGAATGAAAAATCTTTGATTACAACTCAGCTCACTGTACTTCAAGCTGCGGGAGGATATAAATATAAATAAATATATTATTAGTATGACCTCTATTGTCGGAAAAGTTGTTCTAAAGCTCCACTTTGTTGTCAAAGTATAACAATGTAGATACGGGAGCATATTCTGGAAGTAGAGCCAACTCTTTCTTCCAGGACTTATTTGAGCAGTTTCTCCTCCACATTTTTAAACAGCTTTATTGATATGTAATTTACATACCATTGTGTATTTTCAGTTGTATAACTACCACCATCATCTCATTTGAGAACATTTTCATCTCCTCAGAAAGAAGTCCCATGCCCATTACTAGTTGTTCCCCATTCTCTGCCTACCCTTCATTCCCTGGCAACCACTAATCTGTATTCTGTCTATAGATTTGCCTATTTTCTGACCATTTCATATAAATGAAATCATACAATATGTGGTCTTTTGTGTCTGGCTTCTTTCACTGAGCATAATGTTTTCAAGGTTCACCCATGCTGTAGCAGGTATCAGTACTTCATTTCTTTTGCTGGCTGAATAATATTCCACTGTATGGATATACCACATTTGCTTTATCCATTCACTAGCTGATGAACATTTGGGTTGTTTCTAGTTTTTGGGTACTACGAATGATGGTGCTATGATCATTTGAGTACAAGTTTGGGTCTGAACATGTGTTTTCCTATCTCTCAGGTAGATATGCAGGAGTAGGATTACTGGGTCATAATGACAACTTCATATTAAATATTTAGAGGAACTTCCAAACTGTTTTCCAAAGTGCCTACACCATTTTAAATTCCCACCAGCACTGTATGAGGGTTCTAGTTTCTCCACATCCTTACTAACATTTGCTGTTATTTGTCTTTTTGATTAGTGCCATGTTAGTGGATATGACATGGTATCTCAGTGCGATCCACTTCTACTTTTCAGTGTCATTACTATGAATATTCCTGGGCCATCAGCCCCCTAAAGGATTTTGCCTTCACTGTGCCCCTGAGTTCACCTCTTCCCTTGTATCTGGTAGCAAATCTGAGGAAGAAACCATTCATTTGTTCATTCATCTAATATTTACTGAACATCGAATGTGCCAAACACTGGAGATAAAACAAGAGAAACACAGTCCCAGTTCTTATAAAGCTCACAGTCAACAGAGTAGATGGCTGTTTACACAAGGGATACATTATAGTGTGGAGAATGTGATGGAGGAAAAAGCCAGACTCACTATTGTGGACCACCAGAGGATGGCTCAAATGAGGATAGAAGGATAAAGGGGGTGGGAAAGTCAGAAAGAGCCCTGTGAGCCAGGTTAAAAAGTTTGGACTTTAAGAACATGCATAAAAATAAAGGTTCTTCTAGACAGGGGAATGGCTTGATCAGATCTCAGTTCTTGGATAACCACTAGACTGGAAGCAGAATCCTAGAGAAGAGAGAGCCACAAAATGGCAAGGGTGATCAGCTCCATGGGTAGCCCAATTTCCAGAATAGTAGGGATCCTTCCAGGCTCTGGGAAGACCCCTGTGAAGCTGATCCTGTGTTCTTGACCTCGTGACTGAGACTCCTAATTTCCATACTAATCCCATCAATAACTTCTTCCCCTTTATTCAAGGAAGTTGTTTTTGAAGTGTGCTCCCTGGACCAGAATCATAAGTATCATTTGGGAACTTGTTAGAAATGCAAAATCTTGGTCTTTACTCCAGATCTACTTAGTCAGAAATTCTGGCTGGGCCTAGCACTATGTGTTTTGACAAACCTTCCAAGGGATTCTCATATACATTGAGGTTTGAGAACGATTGAGGTAACTCAAGTGGGCTTCCATTCCTTGCAACTAATCCACTGACATAGGGCAGAGCAGTTCCATATATGGAGATGCTACAAGGCAGTACATACTTAATTACCTGATGGCTTAGATTAGGGGTCTGCAAACTGTGGCCATGGGCTAAATCCTACCAGCCCCCTGTTTTTGCAAATAAAGTTTTATTGGAAAACAACCATGCCCATTTGTTTAAATATTCTCTATGACTGATTTTGTGCTGAAATTTCAGTTTAGTAATGATGACAGAGACTGTATAATCCACAAAGAGGAAAATATTTACTATCTGGACCTTTACAGAAAAATTTTGCTAGCCTCTGATCTAGACTAGTTGCATGATACAGGGACATTCTGATGAGGGAGATGTCAGAGTTCAGGTAATAAAATAAAATACGAATACAGATGATCATAAAATCTAGCATCCCCAATGGAAGACACACTCCTTCATGAGCAGGAGTGGTTTCACCTATTAAAACTTCACAAAAGACCTCAGTGAAGACTAGACCAGAGGATCTCAAACTTAAGGGGACCTACTAAAATACAAATTCCAACTCCCTCTCCATTCCAATTCAGAGGTGTGGATCTGAGGTGGAGCTCAGGAATATGCATGTTTACCCAGTGCCCCAGGGCCATCTGACACAGGTGGTTCCTGTCCACCCTTCAATAAGCAGTGGGCTGGAGACTGGGCAAAGGGCTTTAAGAGGGGAGTGCCATGAAGCTGCACAGTCTTGCCTGCAAGGAAAACATTGCTTTCTGCAGCTCTCTTGTCTTTTCTCATCCATGTGGGACCCAGGAAAAAGAAGAAATCTTTCTTCAATCTCTCTCTTCTTTGATTTCTTGCTTTTTTCTGACCTCTAAAATCCACCTCCCCGAATCATACTTTAGATGTCTAGATGCTGCTAAGCCTAAGGCAAAGGAGAGGCCAAGCTTTCTATTACCTGCCCGAGGCTCCTCCTTGAGTTCTGGGTCCCAGTCTGAGGACTCGCCCTTCTGGGAATGAAATCAAGTTTCAGAAAAGACCATCCCCCTTACCTATGAGGGTGCCTTACTTAGCAGAGCTGAAGAGACAAGACTTAACAGAATACAGCATAATTACTGAAACATTCATTCATGGAAAACTGATATACAACATAAGGGTCATCTGCTTATGAGGTCATGACATCTGGATGATGTTATCATAGAGTCGATGGGAGGTGACATACAGCCAAAGTCAGTCCTGCCACAGAGCAGCCAGATGACTTTGTATGGTCTCTTTTGTGACTGATATGTCCTGGCTCTTCAGATCTGGCATTGTGATTTTTTCTTTGCTTGTCTATATTCCTCACCAGACTGTAAGTTTCTTG
This sequence comes from Indri indri, assembly GCA_004363605.1. Lineage (NCBI taxonomy): Eukaryota > Metazoa > Chordata > Mammalia > Primates > Indriidae > Indri > Indri indri. The sequence goes on along the minus strand of RJWJ010001559.1, from coordinate 70,649 downwards.
TGGGCACTAGTGTCTTCTTCATCCTTGTATCCCCAGGATTGTGCTTATCTTATAGCAGCCTTTCAACAAATATTTAATAAAGGAACAAGTGACTGCATGTATGGTTTATTGAGTCATGTTAACCTGGCAAACCCAAGGGTGGATATGATGGTACCTTCTTTCTTCTGTTTCAAAGTCCCATTGCATTAACTACAGCATTCCAGCAGTATGAATGAATTTGTCAAGGTGATGTTTATATTAAATAACAGGATTTTCATAGAGTTTCTTTTCTAGTAAGAAAATCTTGGGAAAACCATAAGTGGTGTAGACTTTTAAATCCCAATTCGAGCCTGTCCTATTGAAAGCATCTATTCGATGTCCTAAATCTGGCTGACCCAAGAGTGGTGTTCTAATATTTTCAGCCAGAGAGAAATAAAGAGTGAAATGTTTCAATTGACAACTCATCTACATTCTAGTTGGTCTCACAAGCTCAGAATTTGGTTCCTTTATCAAGTTTTCTCATTTGAAGTTTGCTGCATAATTTCCCTTTTCTAAATGAATCTTACGTGGTAAAACACTTTATTGCACCTGTGGTCCCAGCCACTCAGGAGGCTGAAGTGGAAAGATTGCCTGAGACCAGCCTGGATGATACAGTTGAGACATTATTTCTTTAAAAAAAAAAAACCAAAACAACAAAACAAAACAAAACAAAAAAAAAAAACACTTCACTGACAATCTTAGTTCGAATTTAGTGACTTTGAAATCATTGGCACATAGACCAGCCATGAATTCTAATAAGAACAAATTCTAATAGGAAAACAAAAAAGATGCCTGAATAAGGTGTGGGGAGAGGGAAAGAAGCAGAAAACAGAGGACCATTTGTCCCCAAGTTGCAAGCACAGTAGGTAAGTAAAAGGACGTGAATGCATGGAAACACTCCTCCCACATGACCTAATATAGGAGATGATACAATTTAGTGTAAAGATGGCTTCAGTAGACTGTAGGAAAACTGGAGTCTCATCTTACCATCACCACTCCCTGGTTATGTGGGTGTAATCTTAGGTAAGTTTCGTCAGCTCTCTAGGTACCAATTTTCCCATGTGATGAACTAGAGGAGTTCAAAGTTTTCTTTCAGGTGTGTACCATGTATTTCACTTATGGTGATTGCTATGCCTCTAGCAGATTCAAAGACCAGCCCATTCATACCCAGGAGTAGGCCCCTGACCTGGGGCAACCAATCCATGATCTGACATGGCTTGGCTCTAAGAGACAAGCTTAGCTGGTTATATCCCTTCTTTATTAAATATAAACTCAGAAAACACCAAGATAACGGATCCATTTGCAAAAGGAGCTAAAGCAGAAGGGTCATTAGGTAGAGAGGTCACATGAGACAAGATGGGCAATGTGCAAGTCAACATTATGAGGTAGCAGGAAGTATGAGCAAGAGGAAACTGGAAGGTAGTGCTTAGTACATGACAAGAAAGTCCATAGAAAGAGGGAATGGATCTAAGATGGGAGTTTGTTGAACCCAAAAAATCCTGCTTCCAGGGTTATATACTCACTGGCTTTAGGGCTTCCTGCCAACTCTGCATTTCCCAAGGCCTAGCCATACAGAGTTTCCTAGACACAAGTATCCTTATGCTTTTGAGGACTCTTGAGGTAGTCTTACTCAACTGTTGCTTCTTGAAACCCAAAAGGGATTAACTAGACCAGAAGCTTAAAGTCCATGATCCTATGAAGTTTGACAAGGCTGCATAGCACAAACTGAGTACTAGGCACAAAAAGAATAAGATATATTAATTTAAATTATGAGTTTCCAAACACCAACAAATAGCTAGTTAAAACCCAAACCCAAATAGATACTGAAGCTTCATACCTTTGCTTGTGGGGACATGGTCAAGGTCCCAGAGCTGTGGGCTTCTGGAATCAGGTCAGGTGTGGTTGCTTCTCAGGCCAAAGGGACAGAACATGCAGGGCTGAATCAGCCACCAGAGGGAGTATAAACAAATCCACAAATAGGCCAGGGGGAGCCTCCCTTCTCACATTTCCCTGGGTGATAGAATTTCCACCAAGTATGTTCTTTCATCTGTAGTTAATTCCAGGCAACCTGCACCTAGCTGAAGGCAAGCATGGGTCCCAAACAGGGGAGCACTTGTTCAGACCTGGAAGCAACCAATGTCAACTATGTCGTGGTTTTGCAATTCCACACCATGTATTGTTCGGGTAGGTGAGGATCTCTTTCTGTACAACACAGGCAGTATGCAACTAAAGAACACACTGTGTTCTAACAAGTGTTTACAAGTTGGTTGGAACACAGAACATCTTGTCCAACAGAAATAATAATATAAGGAATCTTTGAGTTTGTAGGCCAGCCCCTCAATGCTACTCAGCACCAAACTGACCCACAGAGCCAACACTGCTATACCTCTTGAGAACTAAACAACCATTTAAAACATTGCTTCTTGTGACATAATGTACCTCAGCTCTCAAGAACCAAGCACCACTTCTTCCAGGCAGCATTTCCCTGCCCTAGATGAAGCCGAGTGCTTTCTCCTCTGTGCCTTCTCCACCTCCACACCCTCTGGTCCTGTACATCTTTCTTTCACAGCATCTGCAATACTTTATGAAACTCGTTGTCACTTAAGTCTCTTTCTACTCTTCCAAACCTAAGACCTTGTGAGCTGGATGGGCATCTGTTTTTTTTATCATGCTGGTGCCAGGCACAGAGCTTGCATTTGAGATGCGTTTGGTCAAAGGGGATAGTGGTGGGATCCTGCCACAGTCACTTCTCATCCCTGCTTTCAAGTCCATTCCCACCATCACTCCATGGCTCTTCCTTCCTGCTATAAGGAAAGCATGGGTCTGGGGGCTTAAGGCAAGGAGTAAGCAGACTCCAAAGATTTCTCCTTTGTTAAGACAAGGGGGATCTTTCCTAGCCTGTGGGAAAGGTAAAGATTGTGAAGGAGAGGAGGGACAGGGCAGATGACTGAATAGCCTTCTGGCTAATTTCCTCATTGGGTCTTATTGGGGAAGGCAGAGTGGGCAGTGAGTGGCCTTGACTCTTATAGACACATAGCTCTGAGTCCCCAGCTTGGCTCCATTAGAAGGGGAAGCCAAGGTTTTGAAAAAAACAGAAAGAGCCTTTCCCATGTTCAGACATAGCTGACTATCTGTGCTCATTGAAGAGAATCATAATTTAGAAAACACAAAAAACCTTGTGTGATTGGCCTTGGAATTCATGAAATAACTGTTGGAGTCTTGGGTCCCAGGCTTAGGTCTGCTGCTCAGAAGTTCTGAGGCCACTCAATATCTCATTGGGGAAATGGGTGGTCTGGACTGCTGATTTCAATGTGGGATTTTTGCAGTAAACTTATCTTCCCGTTTCTTCTGAGTACTTTGCTACTTCATGGAATTTTAGAATAGGAAACGATCTTAAAAAGCATAAAGCCAAGCTTTCTCATTTTACAGTTGAACAACCTGGGAGGTCCCAAGAGGTAAAGACATGTGCTCAAGGTCACCCAGCTCATCAGGAGTTGTACCAAGAGCAGAAGCAGGGTAGTCAGACACTTGGCTGGGCACAGTTCCACCTCCTCTCACTGTGCCCCGAGCTGACACCCGCAGAGGGGGCCAAGGGTGCACTGCAAGTTATAAGGAAGTAATTCTGAGTTTTAAAATGAGCTGTGGATAAGCTACACATGGATAATCAGGAGCTGACTGCAGCCTGGGCTCTAACTGAGCTTTAAGTCAATATTATAAGCTTGAATATTTATGGATGTTTTGGTTTGTTTCCAAAAATGGATGAAAGTGCCATCCTTCCTCCTGTCACATAAATGGAAAACACCAGAAAGGCAGGATTTACAATGCTTTCCCAGCATTTGTGCATTTTGACATTGATGCAGGTGGACTGCGATCTGAAAGAAGACACGAAAGGAAGAGGGCACTGCTCGCTTCTCAGTTTTAAGGAGTGAGGGGTGATTAGAGAATTTGGAGTTCTCAGAGCAAAAGATGCTGTTTGGCTGAATGATTATGAAATTTGAAAAGCATTATCAGGCATTTTTAAAGAATGCCTTTGAGCTCTTTGGAGGAAAATGACAACTTGAGGTCCCCTCTTGTGGTTGGAGGTCATCTCCTCGCCCTGTCTATGACATTCCATAGCTATTAGAAACTTGACCTCCTTCTTTTCTCCCCTTTTCTAGTAGAATTGCAGGACACTTTTCAAATTAATTAAATTCTAATTAAATTGTATTTTTCCTTTGATAACTTTACAATGCCCTTGAGATCATTAGAGAAGATAAGGGCAAGAGGCTTTAGAGTGGAACTCTGGAATCACAGCCTTGCTCTGTAATTTACTAGTTGCTACGTGATCTTGAGTAGGTCACATCTTAATAAGCCTCATCTGTAAAATGGGAGTCCTGTGTGCCCTACAGAATTGTTTGGAGGACTAAATGAAGAGTACGTTTTGTAAACTGTAAAGTGCTGTACCCTAGTGCCTGGTCTCTGTAGTTCCTGTTAACTGCTAGTGGGTCCTGGGCTGTTATGCAGCCTTGTGTGGGAATTTCGTGGCTCACCTTCTCACTTACAGTAGGCCTAAGGAAAGGTGTCACAGGTAAGGCTGGTTTTGAGCAATCACCTCCTTGGGTCTCAGTTAAAGGTGCCATTTATGAGCACTTTTGATGTGCTAAGCATTCTACTAACACTATACATGGCTTACATCAATGAATTCTTCCAGTAATGCTATGAGGACAGAATTATTATTATTCCAATTTCCCTTATGTAGAAAGTGAAACACAGAGGGATTAAGAAACTTACCCTAGGTTACACAGCTAATAAGTGTCAGATCCAGGAAATGAAAGCAGTTGGGACTTACTGTAGAGTCCTAGCTGTCAGCTACTGTGGCAGAGAGTATTTTCCAAAGATGGCTGCAGCAAAAGCTCCCATTCCATATCACTCCCCTCGAATGTGTGTTGTCTTTAGTGAGTTACTTGTAACCAATAGAATGTAGTGAAAATGATGCCACGTGACCTCTGAGCTAGGTCAGAAAGCATCATGCAGCTTCCACCTGGGTCTTTTGGGACAGTTGCTCTCAGGACTCTTTCTTTTGGGGTGCTCCTTCGTAAATTCCAGCCTCTGTGCTATGAAAAGCCCACCCACATGGAGAGGCTGCGTGTGCGTCATCTGTTGACAGTCCCAGCTGAGTCCAGTCTTCACATCATCCTAGCCCAGGTGCCAGCCATGTAGTAAAGAAGCTTCTAGATAATCCCAGCCTCCTGCCATTCAAGTCCTCTCAGCTGAGACCCCAGGTATCACAGAGCAGCGACAAGCCACCTCTGCTGTATGCCATCTGAATTGTTGACCCACAGCCTCCACGAGCATATAAAATGGGTGTTGTTTTACACAAGTTTGGAAAGGTTTGCTATGCAGCAATAGGTAACTGGAACAACTACTCTGCTATTCTCTCTCCGTTCCTCCAGAGGAACTTTCTCATGACTGATCAGGATTCCCCACTGTCATGTCCTGGATGGTCCTGGCAAAACCTACCCATTCTGTTTCCCCATCTCCCATGATGCTGAACTCTCTGGATGAGAGAGGGAAACTCAGAGAGCATTAACTATAATGCTAAGCTATTTCCTGGCTAATCCTCAGCCCTCCAAGAGGTACAAGAGGACCTTCTGCTAATAGGCACATCTTCATAAAAGTTTCCAGGAGCCAGGCTGGCCAAGAAGGGGAGTTCCTGGCCTTGCCTGGACAGGCTGGAGACAAGTTTCTGAATGGGGGCCTGCTCAGACCAACAGCAAGGCTGCCACTGTTCCGCCTGGTGCTGGCTCTGGTATAGAGCAGCCAAGAATGGTTTTTCTTTTGAAAAAGTCAAAGCAGTCTTAAGTGGAGCCACACAGACATGCCACCAGGGGCTAGACCAGTATCGTAACGGGCCAGACAATTCCCATCATGCCTGATCTCGTCACATCTCCTTGAGCTTCTCTCGGCTGGGGATAAGCAACCAGCTGGGAAACCTGAACGGGGGACTCTGAGCAGAGCAGCCTCAAAGTCAGGCAGGTGGCTCACTGTTGGCAGAAGGTCATGACTGGGAGGTAGCACGAGGCGGGAGAGCAGCTTCTGGGGACCGGTCATATCTTGTTTCTTGATCTGGGTGCAGCTTACACGCTGTGTTCGCTCTCCGATGACTCATGGAGCTGGGCACTTAGAACTTGTGCGCTGTACTTGCGTGCGTGTTACACATCAATAGAAAGAAAAAAAAAATCAGACCAGCAATTCAGCTGCCAGGATGAAACCTAAAATAAATGCCTGAGGAGCGATAGCAGAGGCAACGCGCTGTATTACAGCTGTTGGATGGGTGCCACTGAGCAGTGAACTCCTCCAGAAAAGAGGCCATCATTTTCATATTCATGTCGCCAGTACCAACATAGAGCCTGGCATACAGAAGGTGTGAGGTGGGTGTTCACTGACCCACCACCTTTAGTGTTCCTTTCCTTCTTTCTGCTCCTTACCCTCAACCGACAGGAAAAGCCTTTCCAGAAGGCTCCTGGTTAACAATACCCCCTGTAACAAAGCCTACACTTTGTTATTCCAGCCTCCTGCCTTTACTGATACCTGGGTTGATGCAGGCCAGGTAAGGCAAGAACAAATGAAGACCCTGAAACTCCCCAAAGGGAACTTTAATCAGAATGTGTACCTACCTCCCCCAGGAACGCTCCACAGAGCTCCAAAGAAACAGCACTATGCAATGAATGGATCCTGCTCTGGGTGCTTCATGTGTCATAACTCATAATCTTCACAATGACCTTGTGAGGTAGGGACTGCTATTAATCCCATTTTACAGATGGCTGAACAGAGAGAGGTTAAGCAATTTGTTTAAAGTCACACAGCTAGTAAGTGGCAGAGTCCGGATGAGACCCAGCAATATGGATCCAGAGGCTGTGTTCTCAAGCTCCACGGAATCCTGCCTTTAGGGTAGATGCACTTGGGAGACATTTCCACAACATTTGCTTTATAAATACTGAATAACATTTGCTTGATAAATACTGAATAACCAAATAGTAATTTATTCCACAACATAAAATGAACCAGTTCTGGAGCCGGTGGTATTTATGTTCAACAATTGGGGGTGAAGGAGGGGAGAGGTTGGGGGCAGTGGTTTCCTGGGCCTCCCAGGCCTAGCAAATAAATGTTCCTTGGATCAGAGAAAACAAAGTCCTACCCATAGAAGAAAGATCCCTTGCTATTCCCCCACCCCCCTCAGGATCTGAACAGATAATCAGAGCGTGCAGACATTCAGCAGTAATCAATTAGTACCTACTTTAGATTAAATTGAGAATATGTAAATCGGGCCCCTCATCAAGGCTGCACAGAGCCAGTGATTTGAGACGCAGGCACCCCAACAACGTGCCACAAACATACCGAGTCTCTGCAGTACAGAAGGGCATGCAAATCTTGTCCCACAGCCGAGAAATTTCTTAGATTGGAAAATCTGCCATTCTTCTTTACACACACACACACACACACACACACACACACACACACTTTCCTCATCCTCCCTTCTCCATCTTTCCAGAGGCATATCATTTCTCGTATCATCAGAAAGAGAACTCAATGTGAAAACCCAGTGTCTGGACCACAAACAACAGAACATCTTTGTGCTTGATCCATACCTCCGTATCACCTCAACAGTTCAGAAGTTAAGCCTTGTTTTGGTGTTTGGTGACTGGTATTTTGTTGTTGTTGTTTTGTTTTGTTTTGAAAACGTTAGAAACAAAATCAATGGCTAAATATGACCCGGGCTTCCTGGATTTCACTTCAAATTCCCGAAAGGGAAATGAGAGAAGAGGACACCTATCAGGTTTCAGAACGTATTTCTGAGCATAGGACTGACATGCAACCCAAGAGAAAAACATGCTCTGGTATCATTGCACTGGGCAAACAGGGCCCTGGATAACCAAGTCTGGGAAGGCAAAGAAAGTCCAGGCAACAGAAGGCCTGGCTGGAGCAGAAGTCCTCATAGGGCAGGTTCTATGCCAATACCTGTCAGTGGAGGTCCCTGACAGCACAGAGGAGGAAGCCCTAATTGTCTGGGTGGTGGACCAGGGAAAATTACAGCCAGCAGGTAAAGGGTATTTCCATATTGTGGTCCTTAAAGCTGTCACTGTTGAGGCCTGGAAGATTAGCATTTTCATGTTTTTGTTTTTTTTTTTTCCAAAAGAAGATAGACTAATGGCCAATAAAGATGTTTTTTTCTTAAAGGGCATGTCATGACTGAGAAAGATGCCAATTGCCAGCCATAGAATGTGCTGTTGAGCCTACAGAGTGAGAGATAAGGGCTTTTAAGAGTGGACATGTGGCCAGACGGCTGATGAGTACTGTCCAAGGAAGTCCACAAGGTTTCACTGAGTCCAAGATTGGGAGGAGCATTCCAGCTGGAGCTGTGATTCTCACCTAATCAGAAAGCTCAACTCATTAAACCATCTGAACTTTCCCTACCACTATCTTAGGAGTACTGAGGGCATATATTTATTTTTTAAAACCTAAATAAATTTAAGAGAAAAATGGCTTTTATGAGAATTCTGAGATATTCCTCTATAGTAACTAACCAACAAGTATTATTTGATACCTCCCAGATGCTGAACACTGCATTAGACATGAATGTAAGGATATATGAAAAGTATAAATATATATTTTATAACTAAAGATAAGAAAAGTATTTCTTGGAAAATTTGTATTCCAATTCAGAAGACAGATACTAGTTCAAGAGATGATCAGAAAATAGCAAAAAGTAAGTGAGGGTGCAGATAGCTGAAGTGGCAGAGAGTTGGTTGTTTGGGGCTCCTTAGAGTAGAGTTCAAAAAGGAGGCAAGTTATCCTAACATTTGGGAAGAAGAATCTGATTTCAGGGAAAAGAGCAGGGAGGGAGGATATTCCTATGACAGAATAGACAAGAAGAGAATACTATTGAGCCCAACAGATAGTTCATGCTCAGTGTGGTAGATTAAATTACAAAAATGCTTACAAATTTTTCCCCATTCTGCATCTGCTTCCGTGTGACATGACATTGCAGATCTTCCCATGAAGAGATTGGGCTCTGTTTCCCTACCCCTTGAATCTGGGTTGTCTATGTGATTTGCTTTAGCCAACGGGACAGTAGCAAATGAGACACAGGCAGAGTTTTGAGAAGGACTTATGCATTGGGGTGTGTCCTCTTGCTGCCCTTGGAACCACGAGACCACCATGTGAATGAGTCTGTGCTAACCTGTTGGAGAGACTACATGGAGGAGAACTAAGGCACCCTAGCCAACAGCCTGCCAACCACCAAACGTATAAGGGAGACAATTCTTGATCACCCAGCCTCCATTCAACCCACCAGCTGACAGCAGATGCAGGTTCAAGCCCAGCAGAGACCAGCCAAATTATTGCAGACCAGAAGCCATGGTCAGCCAACCCACAGAATTGAGAACTAAATAAAAGGGATACTGCTTTAAGTCACTAAATTTTGGGATGGTTTGTTATGCAACTAAATCTAATTGATACATTGGGGAATAGCCAAGTTTGTATGTAGAATAAAATCATCTGGGAAAAACAAGCACCACATGTACTCACCATCAAATTGGTATTAACTGATCAACACATAAGTGTATGCATAAGAATAACATCTATTGGATGTCGGGTGGGGGGAAGGGGGAGGGAGAGGAGGGGATGGGTATATGCATACACAAAGAGTGCAATGTGCACCATCCGAGAGATGGACACACTTGAAACTCGGACTTGGGGGGGACGGGGAGCAAGGGCAACATACGTAACCTAAACATCTGTACCCCCGTAATATGCCGAAATAAAAAAAAAGAATAAAATTATCTGAAAGGGACTGAAATAAACTGGGTGGTCAAGATAAATGGAGGCCTTGCACATCAAGAGGGGCAAAAGACAACAAAGAGCCTTCAGAGGTCCTTTGGGAGAGCAACACTATGAAGATAGCAGGATTTTAAGAAGAAGTAAATGATAGATTGAAGGAGTAAGGCTTAGAGTGGAGAAGCCCAGTTTGGAGGTGATTAGGACTTGGATAAGTGAGGATCCAAAATCTCAGAGGCATTTCAGAGAAAGGATTAGTAATATGTTAAGACAGATGAGCTATAGAGTAGAAAAGGATGGCCTCAAAGATGCCTGAAAGTTTATCCCTTTAGAGCCTGGGAAGACAATGGTGTCAAAGATATGGAAAGGAAAGTTGGGAAGGGCAGGCAAATCCAGTGTGATTCAGTCAGAAACTTCATGGCAGAAAAAAAAATTGTAAAACTCACTTAAAAGAGTGATTTATTGAAAGAATCAGACTATCCTGCAAAATACGATGGAAAGGTAAAAATCCAAGCCTTAGAAAGGGCAAGAAAGAGGCTAAGCTTGGAAATCTCGGCAGCAAAATTTTATGGATGCTCACTCTACTCTGCCATTCCAGGATGCTTTTTTTGAGAGAGGGAATCTGATAGGCTGTAGGCCCCTCAATGGATGAGCTCCTAGATCAGGTGTTCAGGGACCCTCATCCAATCAACTGTGGGGGAGGATGAGAATGATAAGCTTATAGGGTGAACTCATCACAGCTGGAAAGAACAGATGAGGGGTAGAGAGGAAATAATGAGCATCCCCATAAAATAGGTAAGAATAATGAACTAGGGGATGAGCAGGCTAAACTGAAGTGAAAGTATAACTCCAAATGTAGATGTCCTGCTAGAAGTTTGAAACCTGGGACTAATGGTTAGGCCTAAAGTTTTAGATCTGACTGATGTCTGCTTATAAGTGAGGGTAGACACCAGCAAATAATGAGTAATTGTTTTCAGTGAGAATAGCAAGAGAAGGCCAGGAACCATAGGCAATGCCGGGAAATGTGAAAGAAGAAAGGTGCCCTGCTAAAAGAGAAAGGGCAGATAGAAGGAGCTTCAGACCAAAGCAATATGGAAACCAAAGCAGGGGGGCCTTGTCAATTACATCTAATGAAATAGCGGTCAGGGAGACTAAGGACCATGAATAAAATCCTGTGTATGTTTAGATGACCTTTGGTGACTTTTAGGAGCATAAAATAGAGGATGATGACTTAACCCTTTCTCCCAAGGAAAAGCAAGAAGTAAAACCATGGGATGAGTTTACAAGGAAACTTATACCAGTGGGTTTGGTACTACACAAAATGCAAATGGACTGATTTTCTTGGAAGGTGTAAGGCTGGAGAGAGAAAGAATGGAAGACATCTTCAAATATCTACAAAGCAGCCTTGGGAATATGTTTTGTTGAGAAAATAGTTCCCAAATTCAAAGACTGTACAAAAAGACTTTCCGTATATCACCCATGGAGGTATCATCCTACAGTTCTGGAACCACTGCCAAAAGACTGGCTGAGACATGCGTGATTTGTAGGTTCTAAGTTTCTGTAAAACATTTAGTCAAGCAGTTTGGTAACAGTAGAGACAATGGACAAGCCCTTATTGCTCACAGGGATGCCTCTGGGGCTTTTTTCACTGCAGTTAATTTCCAGGACATGGCGCCACTAAATATTAGCATGTCCCCTTGTGTTAATGGCAAATGGCAAGAGGCTCTCATAATTTAGATATTTTTATGGCTGTTCTGTGGAAGCTAATTTTGTCTAACAAAACCCCATTAAGTTTTAGCTCTATCCTTTTCCCTTCCTCCAACTCCCAGGACTGGGACTTTTATGTTAATTGCAGCCAGTCTATGCTAATTAGGTTTCATTTCTGTTTCTTAAAGAGACAGATGCCACCAGGTCCTGCCCCAGTCATCACTCCCTCACACCTCCATAGCCACCTTTTCAAAGGTTAAACTCTGGACCAGATGAAGAATTCACTTAAGGCTTGCACTTGAAGTTGGAAGGCAGAGGGGTCAGGTGTTTCCATATTCCTCACGACTTCCTTTGAAGACAAAATGCTTCCTTTTTATGAAATTCTAAGTGTAGCATTTCTAATTGAGAAACAAATCAAAATACTATTAGATTCCTTAACTACACACAAAACTCAACAAAATACCCCCCAAGGCCTACTATAGCCATTGCTTTGAACAAAAGACCCTCAGTCTTGGACCTTGTGCTCATAAGTTTGGGCTCATCACCATAGGCTGAGTAGGAATTTACAGGGCAAGAACTGTCCAAGCAAAAGAGCAACTTTCTGTATTAATGCTTGCTTCTGTTCATTGAATGAGTGCCTGCTAGGAGCTGAATAGGCATTGGGGAGGATAAAAAGATAGCTAAGACAAAGGCCCTACTCATAAAATTCTTCAGTCTAGTGGGAAGACACAATAATAATACTATAAAATAAGTTACCTACTATTTATCAAGCACTAATGTGAACTCACTTAACGTACATTATCATATTTTAATCATCCCAACCATAAGATGAAGTATATATTTATATGTCCATGATACAGATGGGAAAATTAAGGTTTAGAGAGTCATAGTGTGCCAGTCATGTAGTGCCACAAATAATGCTTGTGCAACCAACCACGGCAAAACTCAGTGGCATACCATAATAAGCCTCATTCTTTATTTATCATGGGTTTGTGGGTCTGCTGGGGCAGTTCTGCTTCAAGATGTGAGTCACTTTGGCTTAGCTGCAGGTTGAGTTCAAATCTGTTCCACCCATCCTCCTTGAAACCAAAAACTACCTTGGGGCATGTTCTGTTCATGGTGGTAGTAGAAGCACAGAAGGACAACTAGAGACACATGATGCCATTTAAGGCCTGAGCTCAAAACTTACACATCGTCAGTATCACCCATGTTCTATTGACCGATTCAAGTCACATGGCCATCAAAGGACAAGGAAATATTTTACACCCAATCAAGTGGGAGGAACTGCAAAGTCACATGGAAAAGGCTGCAGATGTAATTCTGACAGAGAAAGAGCATGAAAAATTGAAAAAACAATGACCTAATCTACCTTACATGGATAAAAACTGTTAGAATTGGGGTTCAAACTGGGGATGATCAGGCTTTAAAGTCCATCCTTTTAACCATTATGCTAGACATAAACATCTAACAATAATAAAGTCAGTGGCAAAGATATAGTAACGGCATGTTTTGATGGAGGGTTTGGGTCAGGCTTCATAGAGAAGATACCTGGGCATGAAGACAAGGAAGGGTTCTGATAGGCAGAGAAGATGGGTAGGGCATTGCTGCTGAAGGGAACAGTATGAGGATAAATGGAAGGACATGATGCAATCATGAAACTAGAACATAGAGTTCTGAGAGATAGTAGGAAATGGTGAGAGCTGAGGATGGGAAGTTAGGATGAGATGAAGATGGCATTCTGAGTGTGTATGTGATATGATCGGATCTAGAATCCTTTGGGCCAGTGCATCTCAAACATTCTTGCACATATGAATCCCCCAGAGATCTTGTTAAAATTCAGATTCTGATTCAGTAAGTCTTGGGTGGGAGGTTGGAGATTCTGCATTTCTAACAAGCTCTCCGGTGATATTGATGCTGCTCTTTCACACTTAGAGTAGCAGCGCTCTGAGCAAACAGCCTGCTAGCCATTCAAGGTCAGGGATTGTGTTTTCTGCCTCTTTGTTCCCACACAATGTCTAGCATGTCGGCTTATATGTATAACAGACTCACCATCGGGGTTGGATGTTGTTGCTGCTGCTCATGCATTCTCTCCTTTTTAATCAGCCTCCTTGCCCTCCCCCAAGGCTTCCCCGCTCAGCTATAAAAAGCCAAGGCTTTCCAACACCTTGTTGCATTGGCTACCTGTGCATCTATTCTCTGGTTCATTTTCTCTTTAGAAAGGGAGAAAAACAAAGTGCTGCGAAAAAACAGCCTTCTATTACTGGAGGTCTACGCAGATTCATTAGAGCTTTGGGGAAGCCATCAGAAGTTGATTGTGCTTGAAGGGGTTGCTCATCTCCTCCCATTTCCTAATTTGATTTCATGGCTCCGCAATGAAGTCAGAATTAGAGCCACATTAAAGATGGGAAGAGGAAGAAAAAAAAATTCCACCACCAATCGAGTTCTGAAACTCGTAAGGTGCCTTCTCCCAGTCTCCCCAAGGAATCACCTATCTTGCTAGGGTAAAGGTGACCTCAAGGGGGACCACGGGCTGAAAAATCATGGCATTTAGAATTGACTCATGGAGCAGGAAGAACATGGATTGCAGAGAATTCTCACATATGTGGGTAAAGGAATCTAGAGAAAGCAGGGAGAGAAATTCTGGCAATTCTACTTTGGTTAAGGCTCAGTGAACTGCACTGGGGCTCATGCCTCAGGATGTCCTGTCCCAGCTGCCTGCCATTCAGATTAGAGGTGTCCTTGAGTTTAATGGCCACAGACTCACTCCTCTAAGTTCAGATGATGTGCAGCTGCCTGTACCAGGCACTGTTGTTACCCTCCCTTCCTCCCCTTGGCACTCACTCCTATATCCTGCAGGCACTTACATGGAACACCTGCTAAGCTCTGCCTGAGGGCTTTTATTCTGGCCATGGGAGCATGTTCAGGTCACAAACAAGATGAGCTGGAAGTGCAGGAGACTTTACATCCTGGGAAGCATCCCTCAACCATTGGAGTTGGCAGATGAGTACATCAGCTTCTTCACCCCTTAGGCGGGATACCTCTGGGACATATTCTATACTGTCTCCCAGAGGTCCCCAGCAGGATCGAGATTTAGTTCCCACAGTGGTCACTTGTTTGATAACACACCTTGTATGGGTGTCCTTTCTTTCCCTGTCTCACTTCTCCATCTCTCTGTCAGTGCTTTCTGGAATCAACTTTCACATGAACTACTTGCACTCAAATCTTTGTCAGAGGATTTGCTTCTGGGGAAAGTCAAACTAAGACAGTACCCCAAACTTCCCCCATCAAAATGCCACCATTCCAGGGTGGCAAAGGTTGAGGGGTTCAGGAATGAATGGGGCTTTATGAGTGAACATGTTATGTGTAATGTTTGGGAGAGAAACTCAGGATAACCCCCTGGGTGGGGGATGGGATGGGAGTATGGGATATGTTGGGGGGTATATGAGAACTAGAACTCCCTGATATCTGGGGGGATATCAGAACACAGGTTGCTGATTGCCAAAGGGAAAGGTGCCAGCTCATTCGTCATTGCAATTCTGCTTGCAGCTTATGCTATTCTTGGGTTTTCATTGCAAAATCAGAAAGATTAATGGGCTCCCCTAAAATGTGGGGTTTGAGCCTTGCCTTGCCTTTTCCTGAGTGTTTAACCTAGAGCAAGTCATTTTCTTTTTCTAAGCCCCAATGTCCTTGGATGTAATTGGAGATCATAACAGTGCCCATTAAACCAAGCTGCATTGGGCTTGGGGTAGAGCGGAGCCCTCAGGCTCTTCGGGCGTGGGATTAAACCTTGGCTTTGCCCTTTTACTTGCTGGGTGACCATGTGTCAGTTACCTAACATCTCTGAGACTGTTTCACAATACAATGGAGAAATAGCATTAATTCAAAGCACATAAAATTGCCTATATTTGATTTTTTGATCTACAGAAAAGCTAATATTATGTGGTTCAACCTAAGACCTTGCAGGGTTTATGTGAGGATTTAAAATAATGTATGAAAAGCACCTAGTGTACTGACTGTTGCATAGTAGGCACCCAATGTACCATTATAGCTGCTACGACTATTATTATTGAGATAACATCTTATGGTGATCACACCATAAAAACTGTAAAACCCTACTCAGATTTCGAGTAAATAATAATAATGTCTCACTGCTCAAGGACCCTGTCTGACCACCGACCAAGATCAAAACAAAATAACAATCACTGGACAACCAGATGCTAGGAGAACATACCAGGCTTTTCGTATTTCTGAGCACCCTGCTGAACACAATTTTTTGTTTGTTTTTCCAAATGTCAAATTGAAACCATTGTGAATAAAAGAATAAGAGATGATTTCAGCTTCCATCTTTTGTGATGCTCAGATTTAAAAAAAATAAAGGAGGGCCTAGCAAAATTAACTTTATCATTTTAAGAAACAGCCATTGAAACAGCCGTTGCAAATATATTCATTATTATACAACGCCGAGCGCTGTGCACCAGTGCGCGCGGCATCTGTCTGCTCACTAATTCTCCCGTTATTATTACCCACTGAAAGGGCAGGCGGGAGAGAATTCCAGGCAATCTCCCTCGGCAGAGGTTTGCAGGTTTCATAGAGCACTCAAAACTCCCCCAAACGTGCTCCTTGAGCATTTGGCTTGCTAATCTTGTTGACGTGACAGAAAAAAAAAATCGAAAATAGCTAATGGCCTTAATTTTCTTATACCTGACAGCTAACCAATTCATCCCACCCCAAACAGTTACTCATCTGATTCCCCCTCCTTTCCTCTCTCTCTCTCTCTCTCTCTCTCTCTCACACACACACACACACACACACAGCTGTGACTGACAGGTTTGGAAAAGAGTGTGTGCGTGTGCGTGTGCGTGTGCGTGTGTGTGTGTGTGTGTGTGTGTGAGATGGGGCTTAATTTCTTTGCGTCTCAGGAAGGTCACAAATCTCAGACGCAAAGAGGCTACTCAGATGGCAAGCAAGGAGGGACAAACAGAATGGCCTCATCGAAGTCCTATGGCAACTAGGAGCAATCAGGACGCAGGAGGACATGCGGGGTAGATCACTCAAGGTGACTGTTGCGAATAAGGGAGGGAAACAGCAGAGTTGGGCCTGGGAGGTGGATCTGGTGTGTGTCCACTGTGTTTGGTGGGCTGCGGGGCCTGTTGGGAGCAGCTGCCTTTGCAGACTGTCTCCGGGTTACCGAGAAGTCTGAGGAAAGCTGGAGGATCCGGGAAGGGCACCAGGTCCTGCTCTACGACATTTGTCTGCCTCACGATCCAGGCTCTCCAGGCTCTGAGGCAGCACCTGGCAGGCTCCGAGGCAGCACCTGGGGAGAAATTTGGTGAAAAGGCATCTAGAATATGTTGCTTCGCTTTCCTTCCCCTGCTTCCTGCTGCTGGTGTTAACTCTTCCAACCTGGAGCCAGGGCTGCATTTGTGAACATGAAAAGTACAGGAGCTGCAGCTGGAGCCGCACCAAATAAAATTGAACTACTCTTTGTGCACGTGCGCGCTCTCCCGTGTGTGTGTGTGTGTGTGTGTGTGTGTGTGTGTGTGTGTGTGTTGGGGCGGGATGGTTCTGCATTTTAAAGGGATGGATTAATGGCTAAATGGCTGTTCTATGCTTTAAAGGGCCAGCTGTTCAGCGGTTTGTATTACAAGATTTATCTCTCGGAATGGTTTTTTTAAATCACCCCTCTCCCCCAGCTGCAGGCTTGTCGTTACGGAAGAAGGGAAACACTGGGTGGAGGAAAAGCATCCGAGTGTGCAACTTATACCCTTACTGTACAGCAGAGGCCTGGATGGTGCCTCCTTCCGAGGGGTTTTTCTAAATTTCTTCAATTTCTTGGATTACCTGGATAACATGGATTCTCCTCAAAAAAAAAAAAAAAAAAAAAAAAAAAACATCAGAGACTCATTTGCAAGCTCTGGGAGAAGAGGGATTCTATTCTCATTTGTATTTGTGTTCATCTCCACCCTTCCCTGCTCCTCTCTTACCCAGACTTGGAGCAGCCCTTATCTTTAGCTTCAGGTGGCTTCTGCCCCACCCCCACCCCATCTACCTACCCCCAGTTCTGTCCTCTCCCTCTTACTTCCACCTCGGACTGAGAACCTTCCACCTCTACCTCCCCACAAGCCATTCCCCCAGCTGGAATGCCCTTGCCTTCCTCTCAAGCTGCCCAAGTCTGCCCTTGGAGTAGTTGCAGGAAGTCTTCTTCCTCCAATAAGCCT
This sequence comes from Indri indri, assembly GCA_004363605.1. Taxonomy (NCBI): domain Eukaryota; kingdom Metazoa; phylum Chordata; class Mammalia; order Primates; family Indriidae; genus Indri; species Indri indri. The sequence continues at coordinate 52,890 of RJWJ010001559.1, read as the reverse complement.
TCCTTTTCTCCCTCCACTGAGCTCCAAAGGCTCGACGTACCAGGGCTTCCCTGAGCTGATGTCATGAATATGTACAGGTTCCTGTTTTCTGCATCACTGTGGTTTTCCCTATGCCCTCCTTCCTGTCTTCTGAAGACAAGGTTCTCATCCTTGTTTTATTTCTTGCCCTCTCCTGCCCACAGCCCTGACTCCAGCTTGGGAGTGGGGTGTCCAGGGACCCTCCGCAATCGATGACAACAGACTGAGGGGCAGCTGCAAAACAACTGGAACAAATCAAACCAAGGCCAAACGTTAACTGCCTCTGGCAACTTCTCGTCTTTCTTCGCCTTTCTCCCAGGCCCCCAAAAGGCTAAAGGTTCAGGTCATAAAATCCAAACTCCCAGACCCACAAATCATCATTTCCAGCCTGAGGGAGACACTCAACCTTGCCAAGGTTTTCAAGGACACACATTAGTCATGTGATCAGCCCTGTCCATCCCACCTCCGGGGCCCTTTCTTTTCCACACTCCTTAGATCGTTCCGGGAGTGGTGGCCAAATAAATGGTTTGAAGGGTTCTAAGAGAACGCTGGGTCTTACCTGGAATTGTGTGTTACTGGCAGTGACCTCCAGGGGGCTGACTCAAGGAGCCGAGGTCCTGTTTCGGCCTCTGAGACACAGACAGAAGCCTTCACACGTCTACTAGCCACAGACCAGAGATCCCTGCTGTGAGCAGATGGAGCCTGCACACGTGCTCTGAATGGGATTTGTCCTCCCAGGGGAAGCTGCTCTTTCAAAAGGCGTGTCTTTCTTTAATGAAAACCCAGATTCAAACATGGGACTTGATGTCACAGACACATTACGAAGGGATCCTCGGTTTTGAGAAATATTCACTAAAGGGTTCTTTTAGATTGTGAGATACCTCACCCAAGCGGATGAGAAGGCAGTAGAAGGTGGAAGTTGAGACCATAGATTGGAGTGACTGAGAGCCTTAGGATCATTCCTGGCATTTGCTGCTGTGTGACTTTAAAAGCAAGTTACCAAAAGAAAAAAAAAAAAAGCAAGTTACCTCTTCTCTCTGTCACTCAGTTTCCACATTTATAAAATAAGGGCAATGATTGCAACTACCTACTTCATAATGTTGATTTGAGAACTAAAGGAGATAATCCAGGCAGAGCATTTGGCACAGAGTAAGCACTAAGAAAGGTTAGTTGTTCCTTGAAACGTGATTTGTAAGACCAACTATCAATCTACACTCAGTTTGGGGAGGGAACAAGGTCAGACAGACTGGTAACTTCTCATGTTGAGAAAGAACTGATTTAGCATAAAAATATGCTGAGCAAATGGTTTATTTCAACACTTTATCATGTTGAACATCTACTGTCTCCAAACCTCCTTTTGACTTTGATTATGTTTTTTTTTTTAAAAGCAGAATAACACGCAAATACTAGTCCCTTAAATATTGTCCATTTGTGGGGAAAGAAAATAAAGAAAATAGATTGGAAATTTGTTGTTTTGTTTATTCAGTTTCCATTTCCTGATTTCCCTCTGGGGTACGCTTCCCACACTCTTGTCCTCTGGTTTAGATGGGCTAATGTAGTGTGTGCTGGAGACCCCTTTTACTAGCTCTTATTGTGCCATCTCTTTCCAACTCTATGTTCAATGGTATCATGCTGGAAGCTTAAGAGCAGCCATGGTGAGAGTATTTGCACCACTGAACTTTGCAAATGTGACAAATGAGCATCTCTTTTCCCCCATCCCAGAGCTGGTTGTTAAACATTTACCAGCACACCCATGGGCTTATACCCCTCCCATAGATATGTGACCTAAGAATGGCCAATCAGCATATTCTAACTTCCTGGCCTCAGTGATTGGTTTAGAGAAGGATACATGTCCAGAGCCAGACCAATGAGATGTAATCGTGGGATATCTTCTGGAAAAATTTGGAAGAAAAAGTTTTCTGTGGTGAAATTGTAAGGATGAAGCTGCTAGTGTCCAACTTACCACTATATGGAGGGGGTCTCACCTGAAAGAAGGAAAGAGCAAAAGAACAAGTGCTGGTGGCTAAAGCCTGACTAACCCTTGTATTTAAAAGGAAAGTGACCCAATATAGTTCTCTCTCTCTCTCTCTCTCTCTCTCTCTCTCTCTCTCTCCTCTCTCTCTCTCTCTCTCTTTTTCTTTTGATAAGCCACTTTGAGTTGGAGTTCTGTCATGTGCAAGCAAGAGTCTTCACTAACACAGATGTGTTAGATGCTATCTAGTGTCCAGGTTTTATCTATTCGTGGTATATAGTTTAATGGCTACAAATGCTTCCTATTCAACTATGAACACTCCTTTGCAATGTGATTTTACAGCTCCTCTCTTCAAGAGCTGGAGCCTATTTCCCCCCTCCCTGGAATGTGAGCTGACCTTGTGACTTGATTTGGCCAGTAGAATGTAGTAGAAGTAATGTTGTACAACTTCTGAAGCTAGGCCTCAAGAGACCTTGCAGCTTCTGCTTCCACTCTCTTGGAAAACTGAGACCATCATACTCTGAGGCCCCCATCCATGTGGGACAAAGGACCACAAGGAAAAGGATGCCCAACTGTCCCAGCTATCTGCCCTGAACTGATCTCCCAGCTAGCCCTCCAGCCGAATGTAGCCACATGAGGAAGTCAAGGCAAGACCAACAGAAGAACCTACAGCCAACCCACAAAATTGGGAAAAATTATGAATCATTGTCTTAAGAAATAATTAATCATTACTGGGGTAGTTGTTACACAGAAAAAAGTACTTGATGTTTTTTAGAGTGCAAACTTTATTCTATCCATTAATGAGGGGATAAAAATCTTATGTATAGGAAGAGAGTTGGGGCTTTGGAGTCAGAGAGTTGGGCTTGAGTCCTGGTTCCTTGACTTCATAGCTGTGTACCCTTGGGAAATTAATTTAACTTCTCTGTGCTTCCGTTTTCCCATCTGCTATGGAGTGAATCTTGGCCTCCCAAAATTCATACGTCAAAGCCCTAACCCCCAAGATGATGGTATTTAGAGATAGGGCCTTTGGATGGTAATTAGATTTAGATGAGATCATGAGGGTGGGGCCCTCATGTTGGGATTTGTGCCCTTATAAAAAGAGACACCAGAGATCTTCTTCTCTCTCTCCACCATAGGAGGACACAGTGAAGAGGTGGCTGTCTGCAAACCAAGAAGACAGCCCTCATCAGAACCTGACCATGCTGGCACCTTGATCTCAGACTTCTACCCCTCAAAACAGTGAGAAAATAAATTTCTGTTGTTTAAGCCACCCAGTCTATGGTATTTTGTTACGGCAGCTTGAGCACACTAATATACCATCTGTCAAATGGGAATAATAATAGCACCTAAGTCATAAGGTTGTCGTGAGGATTAAATAAGCTAAAAACTTCTGTATGCCCAATGCCTACCATATAGCAAGCATTCGGTAAGTGTTAGCTCTTAAAATTATTAGGATCAGCACCCATGCCATGTGAAATAAATACAAATTCTGTCGAACAGTGATTCTAACTATAGTAATTGTCTCTGGTTGAGCCTAAGCTGTGGTCATGGTAGGATTCAAACTTGTCCAATAATGTTTGTAAGGATTGGGGTAGGGGGCAGTCAGCAATCCATTAGTGTTTGAGATCAAAGAGACCCCTGGGAAAGAACTCACCCTAAGTATGAAGGGTGATAATAAACAATAATAGTTTGCATTTATTAAGTACTTATTGTGTGCCAGGCACTATACCAACTGCACTACAATCCATGTAATGGATTATCTCATTTGAACTTCACACCATGTCTATGAAGTAGATGCTATCATCATCTCTATTTTGCAGAAGAGAAAACTGAGGTTCAGAGAGGTTAAGATGCTGACCAAAGTCCTACAACTAGAGAGGGTGGAGTGAAGGATTTCCACCCCAGCAGACTAATTTTGCACTCCTAACCTCTCATCACACTGCCTTGGTTCTAGGAAAATAAGCCAGAGCTGGCCAGCACCACAAACCTTCACGAAGATGATTGCTGTCTCTAAGCCCTGGGGTAAGGGAAGGGAGGATATGTAATAAAAGGAAAAGGAAATTCTCTGTCCTTGGTGGGGCACTGAACATGTACAGGAGAACCTGGCAGTGCTGATAGCAGCCCCTTGGTAGCCCGTGGGAGATGGTTCCCCTGCCCTGACACCAGCTGTCCAGTGTGGGGTTTTAGCATCTCAGTCAGACATTGGTGGTTGTCTGTGACAGCCAGGCAGGGCCGGGCAGCAGCCATGGTACCTTTGGCAGGCACTGGGGGTAAAAAGGGCCATTTTGGCTTAGGCAGGGATGAGAGACTCTGCCGCAGCAGCTGCAGGGTGGGGGGACGAAGGTGGGGAGAGCGGGTGACGCCACAGGCCGCCAAGAGCAGGAGCCTGCTGAACACAGCAGGAAGGCTCAGAACCATTTGGGAGGAATCTGAGGGGCTCCTGGTTCCTGCAGAGCGAGTGGGAGTAGAGCCAGAGACACTCTGCTTTTTATGGCTGTGACTGTGATGCTATTCTTACTCTCAGGAAATGCAGATTGCAGAACATGTCAAAGGCAACTACAAATGCAGGTGTTGGCCAAGGCAAAGGCCACAGAAAAATCTCTATCCCCAGAAACATCTTTCCCTCAATCTCCATGCCTCCCGAAACTCCCATCACGCAATCCACTCTTCAGGGTTAAGATAGCTTCTTTAGAGACTGCCTGGCAGTAGGCAAACATGTAACAGCCTAGCTCATTATTATCATAATTATTGCTATTAATAACAACAGTAACCAACATTTATATATAACTCGTGATTTACCAGGATCTTTCTCATTTAAAGCACTTCAAGAAGCCCCTAACCAAGGAGTTATTCTATTTCAAAGATGAGGACACAGACTCAGCCAGACCAAAGGATGTACTTAAGATCCCACCAAGAGTGAGAAGGAGAAATTCCCTTTGCCTTTCCCTCCCAATCCCAGGCTCTGGTACCATGTGCCTATTAATACCCCAGCAGACATCAATTTCTGATTCATGGAAAGAAGAGGCATGTGGCAGATTAAAGGTGAACACACATTCTTTGGCACTTTTCCCATTGAGAGGTGGAGTCTAATTCCTCTCCTTTTAAATCTGGGCTGACCTTAGTGAATTGCTTATAACCAAGAGAATGTAGCAGGGGTGAAGCTGCGTGACATCTGAAGCTAGGTCAGAAGTCGTCTTGCATCTATTGCTTCTGTCTCTCTCTCTCTCTCTCTCTCTCTCTCTCTCTCTCTCTCTCTCTCTCTCTCTCTCTCTTGCTGTCTCCAGTTGCCATGCTGTGAGTGACCTAAGCCACATGGAGAGGCCACCTGTACTCTAAGCCAATCCTTTCCAAATGTTACTGTGCTTACGAATCACCTGTGGCTCTCATTAATATGCAGGTCTGATTACAGTGTAGGAGGGAGAGGACCCTGCTTCTCTGAACTGAACTATCCACTGTGGATCCTGGCCATCTCCAGGTCTAACATAAGGAGCTCCAGTTTTTTGCAAGCAGCCCTGAAGGTCCCTAAGATTGTATCGCCCTTTTGCTGAAGCACAAATTTACATTACACTTACTTAGAGGCTAGTGTGAGGGAGTCACTTGGCTTCCAAGGGAATGTAATATCTGAAAAAGTCCATGTAAACATTCTTTTTTTCGGAGACTTGGGGATTCATCAAAGAGGCATCCATCACAAATATCAGGGTTCTATACCTCTCCAGCTGTTCTCATCTCTTCACCGTTCATCAAGATATCCAGGAAGCAAAATGGTTTTGTAGGCATTCATTCATTCATTAAACAAATATTTATCGAACACCTTTTCATTAACAGGCACATGCTAGGTGGTAGGTAAGGGGAAAAAACCCCAGCAAAATTGTCACAGGACCTAAAGTCATGGAGCTTACAGTCTGAGGAGGGAGACACACATGAATGGAATAGCCACACCCATATGAATATTGTGAAGGAGAATGGGGGCTGAGAGAGCAGGTGACAGGGGACCTGTGCCAGCCTTGGCAGTCACGGTTGGCTTGGCTGGGGAAGGATAGCTCCATCTGAGATCTGAAGAATGGATAGGGGTGAATCGGTATAAAGTCTGGGTGACAGCCAGAGAAAGGCCACTGCCAGAGGTGTGTTTAATGTCCTTGCTGGCCCCTCAGATCCCATCTTCCTGTGGATGGGAATGCCTCGTCACCCACACTGTGTGTCTAGCCAGGCTACTTCCCAGTCTTCACAAGACTGGGGCCTTAGCTCTGCAGCCAGTCAGGCGTCTATCCAGGGAGAGCCATGCCAGGCTTCCCTGTGCTCTTCCACTGTCCACTTGCCCTATGAGGACAACTATAGACCAGTGGGTTACATGGATTCCTAACAGAGAGATTGCTATGGGTTGAATTGTGTTCCCTCCACCTCTCCTCAGAAAAGATGGGCTGGAGTCCAAACTCCCAGTACCTGTGAATGTGACCTTATTTAGAAACAAGGTCTTTGCAGATGATCAAGTTAAGATGAGGTCATCAGAGTGGGCCTCAATTCAATATGACTTGTGTCCTTACAAAAAGGGAAAATTTAGACACAGACACACAGGGAGAAGGCTGTGTGAAGATGCAGAGACACATAGGTACAGAAGAAAGACAGCCACGCGAAGATGGAGGCAGAGATTGGAATTATGCTGCCTCAAGCCAAGGAATGCCTGGGGCTACCAGAAGCCAGAAGAGGCAACGAAGAACCCTCTCCTGGAGACTTCAGAGAGAACATGACTCTGTCAACACCTTGATCTCAGACTTCAGCCTCCAGAACTGTGAGTCAATACATTTCTGTGGTTTTTGGCTACCCAGTTTGTAGTACTTTGTTATAGCAGCCCTAGGAAGCCAGTACGTTGATGGAGCAACACACTGAGCTGTCCTAAGGGAGCTTCACTGACCAGGACAGGAGGATGGTCACAGGGCACCACCCTGCCTCGGGTCAAGAGCATGATTCCCCAGCTCAGGCTGTGGCAGGTGGGATGGCGTATAGACGGAAAGGGTAGAAGATGAGGGATAGTCAGGAGGCCTCTGTAGCAATCATGGATTTATGAGACATTTCAGAGGTGAAATGGATGAATTTTGATGCTTTATATTGTAGAAGAAAATGGAAGTGTCAAAGGTGACCCCTAGTTTCTGACTTGAGGACCCGATGATAATAAAGGTAAAGAGGGCTGAGGGGTTTTTTTCTGCCTAATCTCACCAAATAAGTGTATTGTGTTCTCAAAAACCTTTGGACTTTCCTCTTTGATTTGATGGCTAATTTTCAAAATGAAAAAATATTTTCTCACTAGAGAAGGCATTCCTCGTAGAGAATGACAAGTAGAGAAAAGCAAAGTAAAGCCAGCTTCTTCCTCTCTCTGCAATTTCCACCCACCCCAATCTTGTATTTCTCAAAGGAGGCCAGTGAGAGCAGTTGTGAAGTGGAATTCTAAGATGACCCTAGTGACCCATGCCCTTGTACCATCTCCTTCTCCTGAATGTGGATGGGCCTGACCTAATCAGTCAAGTTCTTTAAAGAGGGTCTAGAGGTGAGAGACGTAAGAAGTCAGAGAGCTACTTTTGCTGGCCTTGAAGAAGCAAGCTATCATGAGTCCTACAGCTGCAAGGAACTGAATTTGGCCAACAACCACATAAGCTGGGAAGATCCTGAGCCTCAGATGAGATTCTCAGCCCCAGCCAATACCTCCATTGCAGTCTTGTGAGACCCTAAGCAGAGGACCCAGTCAAGCTGTACCAGGCTCCTGCGCCATGGAAACTGTGAGCTAATAAACAATAGTTTAAAGCCTCTAGGTCTATGGGAATTATGCAGCAATAGATGACTAATATGGTGGTGATCCTGACTTCCTTGAGTCAGATTAAAAAATGGATTCGGTCCTTCCTACCTTCTTCCTGTCGCATTATTCCCACCCATGAAATGTGCTCGATATGATTGAGGTGTTCTGGCAATAATAACAGCAGATGCTGGAATGTTTGGATGAAAGCATGACCAGCAGGCAGTGAAAGCCTAATAAGGCCCCAGTGGAATTCCTTTCCTCTAGGACGAAGGTGGACTTTTCCATTCTTCCAGCTTCTGCTTGTGAGTGTGGCTTTGGGTATACGGGAGGGGTGTTGGAAGACAAATATCACAAATGAGAGAAGGGGCTAGCAATTGTGGGTCCCAGAACGTGAAGAAAGAAAGGTTGTTTACTTTTCCAAAAGGAATAACTGTTTGCTGCGGACTTCTTGGAATCCAAGGTGGAACAAGGAACCTTTTATTAAGCACCAGTGGGTGTGAGAGTCTGAGTATCACTGAGTGGGTGATGCAGTGCTTGACCTGTGAAGCTTGAATTTGGGTGTCTGTCAAACTGTCTTGGTGTTTTGGTCTCTTTTTGCAGAAAGCAGAGTCCAAGACAAGGACTTGAGTGCAGGTAGTTTATTTCAGAGGTGGTCTCAGGAAGCAGGAGTGAAGGAGTAGGAGTGTGAGACGGAGAGACCAAACCCAAATAAGGGTGCGCTACCAAGGTGCTATTGCAGTCAGGAGTCTGATTTTGCAAGCACCTCTGGAAGGCTACAGAATGCTTCCTGGAATGCCTTCACTGGGGACCTTGGTGACCAGGGCATTTATCCACTGATCTCTGCCCTCATAGGGCAAAGGTTACCCCCAGGGGTAAGTACAGGTTGTCCTCTGCACTTCTGGGCTATTACTCCATAAAAGCTAGACAAATTACCACAGTTTCAGGGGAAATTCTGAGGTAGAAAAGTGGAAAGACACATAGAGTGGGAGAGACTGCATTCTCCCTCCACAGGAAGTGGCTTCGATAGCTTCACTGAAATCAGAGATAGGCCAAAGGGCACAGAAAGCATCCGCCATACCTGGTCAGTTACCTCCGCAGCAGTGAGGGAAACCCAGGCAGCTGAGCAGAGCTCCCTTGAAAATGTACATATGCACAAAATTGCACACAAAATTCACAATTTCAGGCATTTCGTAGAGCTCACTCCTAAGCCCATCCAGGGACCACCAAAGTTCATAATCCTTATTCTGGAAGAAAAGTAGGATTTATTTCCAAGTTGCACTGCTGAGGGGCTATCGTAATGCCTTCAAATTCTGACAGACTTCTTCGTGGAGGTGCTTTGACCACAATGCATGGCTCCTTCAGCTCAGGGAGACCTCTGATTGGGGCCGGAGACATTGCCATGTTTGTCAGAGGTGGTGAGTTAGACATAACCCTAGCAGGAAACAGAATCCAGATCAGATGGTTCCAGAAACTTGAATGAAATGAAAACTCACTGAGCTGTGGGAAGGCTTATGGGAACCAAAAAGGAATGTGGAGACATCCAGAGACTAGCAATAGTAGGAAACAAGGGGAAGAATCAGAGTTATTTGAACTCAGTAGAAAGTGGAGCCACAAAGGAAGGGCCACAGAAAAGGGGGGACCCAAAAGGAGCTTGCCTTTGTTTCCTATCATGCTGTTACAAACTGCCACAAGTGTAGTGGCTTAAAACAGCACACATTCTCTATCTTACAGCTTCTAGAGGCCGCCTGTGTTCCTTGGTTCATGGCCCCTTCCTCATATCTCTCCAGCCTCTGCTTCCATCCTTGCATCTACTATTGACTCTGGTCCTCCTGCTTCCTTCTTATAAGGACTCTTGTGATTACATAGGGCCCACCCACATAATCCAGGGCAATCTCCCCATCTCAAGATTCTTAACTTAATCACAAAGTACCTTTTGCCTTGTAAGATAGCATATTCACAAGGTCTGTGGATTAGCACGTAGACATTTTCGGGGAGGAGGACATTATTCTGCCCACCACAGAGATGTATGTAGTTGAATGACACAGCCCCTGCTGAAAAAATGGCATCAGGGAGAGCCCCTCCAGATCTCCTGCCAGTGCCTCTCATGATCAGAATGATCAGAAATCAGCTGGTAAGGGAGTTGGGAGATGCAGTCCCCGGGGGTGAGAAGAGTGGGAAATGGATTGCTGTTGGATTGGATGGGAAGGAGATGGAGACTAACTAGTATTGCGACTACAGCTTAGTGGGGATGAGGTTCACTCTGGAAATTTCAACCCATGGTTGACCCAGGTAAATAAATGCCTTGGGGACTCCTAGCTCAGTTTCTGTTGAGGTTTCCTTGATGAAGGCCAGCCAAGGTAATAATCCTGACTTCCTTCAGCCCAATTCAATAGTGGATTAAACTCCTCCAACTAGTTTCATTTATACCAGTCCTTTCTGTGTTTCGGAATTCAGCTTGAGTCTCACCTTCTCTGGGAATCTATCTTTGATGGCTTCAGCCAACATTGATCTATTCTTGCGTGTGTTGACCCATTTGCTTATTCAACCAACATTTATTAATCATTTGCTCTAGTACCAAGCACTGTTCTAGGCACTTTGAGTACAGAGTTGAATGACACACAGCTCCTTCCCCCAAGAAAACAGCAATCTGATAGCGAAGAAAAGAAACACGAATAGTTCTCAGAGAAGGATGAATGCAGGGAACAGCACTTGGGGAAAACCCTAAAGAATCTGTCAAACGTGAACCACAAAAACGGAATTAAAGAAAGTCCTCAGATCAATAAATGTCATATTCATAGGTATGTGGTTGTGAAAAGTCTTGGGGTGCTCAGAGAAAAGTGACAAGTTTAAGGAAATTAGAACACAAAGGGAATTGGGCAGCTTCACAGGAGATAAGTCTGAAAATGTAGGCTAGGGCCAGGTTAATAAGGACTTTGCATGCAAGCTAAGGATTTATGATGTTTTGATGTTTTCCTATCCGTAGCAGGAAGCGCTACAAGGTTTTAAGCAGGAACATGGCATGATTAGATGCTCATTTCAGCAAGCTGAGGCAGAGAGACCAGGTGTGTGGAAGTCTTGGTCTGTTGGTTTCAAAGTGTGTTCCTAGAGCCCAAGATCCCATGTGACAATAGGTTTAGGGTTAGGAGAATGTGGGGAGTCACCTTCACCCTTATCCAGAGCAACAGCTTCCATCAGTTTTATGCCTTGGATTTTTGTGTAAAGTTTCATCTGACGGAAGGAACCATTTTGCTCCAAGATTGGTAGATCCCACTAATGGGAGAGCTGGAATGAGGGTCTTGGCTGAAGTTGCTAGTGAGGTTGACAAAAGCAGAGGCCAGATCTGAGCCCCTCTTCTGAGGTTGAGGTGGCAGACTGAACACGGGGGCATGAAAGAGAAGTCAAACATCACAGGGGTTTCTGACCCTGGTTAGTTAGGTCTGGCTTTGCGGGAAGGGGTTTGTTGAAATCTAGCTTTGGGATTTCTGTTTCCACAGGGGTGGGTATAGTGAAATACATCCTGTGTGTTTGGCTCATTGAAGGTCAAAGGGGCCTATTGCCTCGGGAAAAGCCTTGGTGTTATGGAAATTAGATCCTCATTCATTCGTTCATTCATTCAATAAGCATACTTTGAGCACTGCTAGGGGGCTGGAGGCTGAAAAGTAGGTCAGACACAGTCCTTGCTCTAACAGGATTCACAGGCTGGGTTATGGTCTGCAGCAAGGGAGCAAGCAGCGGGCGGGGAGGGGGGAGGCTGCGAATGCCCCTGAAAGGAGCTGTGGCCATAGAGAACCCGGTTGCCAGGGGTGAGGCCACCCACTCCCCATAGCGTGGTTTTCCCAGTCCTCCCCACTCCTCCCACTCCAGCAGTGGCGGGTCTCAGCCTCCCATCACAATGAGGGCGGCTGGGAAGACGCCAAGCCCCGTCTTTGCCCCAGTCAGGGAATGTGCTCACTCAGCTGGGATTCAAACCCGAGACAATCGTGGGCTTGTGGGGAGCTTGGCGAGGAGACTCCAGAAGGGTTTCCCTTTTCTTTCCTCTTAGCCTTTGAGAGCCACTCTAAAAATGTTGTTTTCTACTTAATTAGAGTTCTCAAACTAGCCTGTATTTGAGAAAGTAGAAAAGAGGAAGAATAAAATGTGTGGATTTTTGTTATGGTCCCAGATGACCAATGAGAGTGGCCTCAAATTTTAAAGGCACACAATCCAAATTGGGGGTGTTCAATCACATGGAAGATCCCGGGCCAAGTGAGAAGGGCTATTTAGCAAACCAGGCAAAGGTTTTGTAAGCTGCAGGCCAAGGGTTTTACAAAGAATCCACAAAAATTGCACAATTAAGCCGCCCCGGCCCCCCTTTTCAGCACACATCTCTTCACACCGTGAATGATTTGAAGCCCGCATGCTTTTGGATTGCCCTGGTGAAGATTTAGTTTCCAGCTCAACAAAATCCATGTCAGAAAATCATCCTTCAGCATTCTCAGAGGATAAATAAAAGATCGCTACTGAAAGAACCCAATTTTGTTTTTCCAAAATATATGTGCAAATAGACATTGAAAAATGGGCATGATATAATCAAAATAGCATAAATTGTAATGTATGTATAGAGGGATTATAAGGATTTCTATTTTGGAGGGGGGGGTCTCTTTTTATTTTCTTGCCAATGAACTTTTTTTGTAATTATAAAAAATACGTTTTTGAAGACTCCCTATGAAAATCAGTTTCTTTATCTGTTAAAAAGGGGATAATCATGCCTCACATAATATATGTGAAAATTTGATGACATAAAGTATATACTGATCCTGTCTTAGACCCTGAAACATAGGGAGCATCCGATAGATGGTAACTATGCTATGGCAACATCAATCTATGTAACGTGTTTTAAATTTACCTTGTTTTTTTAAATGAAAGCACAGAGCACAAGTTTTACACAAATGTGGCAGGATAATTTATTAAGATATTAACTTGCAGTTTGATCTTGCTGCTGTAGGTATTTTTTCTTCTCCTCATCTTCTCACAGGAAGACAAGCTGAGTACTCCTCTGCCTCAGGGCCTTTGTGTAGAATGGTGGGAAACTATAGTTGCTGCCACCAGGACATAGGATAGGAAATGAAGTTCCAGTCTATGGTTTTACAGAAACCTAAAGCCACTGAAAGGAACTGCCCTGACAAAGTATGCATTTGTGTGTGTGTGTGTGTGTGTGTGTGTGTGTGTGTGAGAGAGAGAGAGAGAGAGAGAGAGAAGCATGATGAATTGGAGGGGAATATGTGGAGTTCAAGAATTTCAAGAGGGAGAAATGGAGGAGAGGTAGAGCCTGTTTGAGACTCTTTGAGAAAAGGACTGGGTTCCTGCAGGTCTTGCTGGTGGTGGGGGACCTGAGCTCTGTTCCCTCACAGGGTGACTGAGTAGAGTCAGGTCCTCCGACAAAGGGGCTCGAGGATGGCAAGTATGATGATGTCTGTAATTCACTCCAAACGATCTCAGCATAGACTGTGTGTTCTATGCATGTGATAGTTGAAGCTTCAACTCTAGGAGTCGTAAGTTGCCTATAGGAGACTTTCCACTCCAGGAGTGCTCAGCTGGCATCAGATGAGAAAGGCCACCTTCTGGAAGTGGCTACTCCAAGCATGCCATTAATGGTGTTCTAATCAACACCTGAGGCTTCCCTGGTCCTTATATAGTGAATATCAGAATGGGTGTTCATTGGTGAAGTTAGCGGCTTGTCAGGCAGCAGAAGGAACATCAGCAATGAGCTCTCTGCAGCAGATTCTATTGGTATGCCACCTGTGCCCCCTTACCCTTACCCTTTTGGGCACACTAATCCACTGGCTTTCTCTTGTGGCCAGAGCCCACTTTACTGCCTGTGTGGCCAACCAATATTTCCAGGAAATTGACTCTTTCTGTGTGGCTCTCAATCAATAATGAACCAGAGTTGGAGCCTAAACACCCTAACTCCCTTACTCCTCAGATGGGATCACTCAGAGGTGTGTGTTCTACACTGGCCCCTAGAGCTTGCCTTGCAGATTGAATCTCTAGTTGCCCATAGTGGTAACCGGCTTGACAATACTCCTTTTACTGGCTGGCCTTTCTTCCTGGGGCTCACTTATCCACTCTCCTACTGGTGTTTTCTTCTCCTAAATGAACTGCTCGCATTTAAACCCTGGCTTATAAGAGAATCCAAATGGAGACATGAACAGGCCATAAGAAGCCTGTAACCCACATCCACAGGGAGCTCCAGGCTGAGGCTCTAAATGGTCTTGTATCTAGCCTTGAACAGGAGAGATATGATTGCACGGTTTGAGAATCCTGCCTCTGGTTTTGAGATTGGCCCTAAGTAAACCCTCCAAATAAGGTGGTGGTTGGAAAACCTCAGAGAACAGGTCTTCCTAAGCCTACATATTGTATGAACTGTTTCTGTTCTTTCCTTTAAAAAAACTATTTTAATAAATGTCCATGCAAATGATGGAATTTGTTCTAAGACTTGCATTCTGTTGATAGGTTTCATTCTGTCTGACTGCAGGGGTCCCCAACCTATGGTGAGTTGTATAATTGTTTCATTATATATTACAATGTAATAGTAATAGAAATAAAGTGCACAATAAATGTAATGTGCTTGAATCATCCTGAAACCATCCTCCCCTCTCCAGTCTGTGGAAAAATTGTCTTCCATGAAAATGGTTCCTGGTGCCAAAAAGATTGGGGACCAATGAGTTATAGGAAGAGTAGTTAATGCTTACCCATATGAAAGTTTCTGGTGGCTACAGTTTCCTACCAAAAAGAACCTCATAACTGTGCATATTGGTATAGATTATTTCGCAACTGCATGGAAATGGGTTACTAAACACCAAGAGCCATGGCTTTCAGAGCCTGGGCAAGAGACCCTGGCCCAGTTTGTCCTAAAAACCATAACAGCCTTCATGAATCCATATGGGCCTCAACAAGGAATGTATATGTATATCAGCAGTGAGCACTGAGCATTGAACACACGCCCAGGGGCTGTCCTCAAATGTCTGGACTGCATAAAGTGCTTAAACCTTTCACAGCCTTGGGAAAGGGTCGTGAAAAAATCTCAGTAGTAACCGAGATTGAATTTTCCACTGACTCAGAGCAGATTAAGCTAAATATAGTAAAATAAGTGTGCAGTTCACTTCTTACATCCTGGTTTATAAATTAAAAATCATACTTACACACATGGACAATTCACTTTGTCCATGTTTTTCTGCAGTTAATCAAACCTCTGCTGTGTTCTGAGTTGCTGGATTTTCTAAAATGTCATTGATTTAACCTGCTCTCAAATCCTCCCCCATCTCCATAACCTCTACCCTAGGCTAAGTGTCTGTCATCACCAGCTGGAACCCTGCCACACCTTCCAATTGGTTTCCCTTACCACTAGTTCTTGCAAGCCCCCACCCCATAATATATTCTCCTCATTTAAACAAGAACGATCTTTCAAAAAACCCTAGCTTTGATCATATGGCACCATCCAATGTCTTCTCATTGCTATAAAGGAAAGAACCAAATCCTATAAGATGTTTCAGGATGTGGCCCCCACTGACCAGCCCTGGGCATCTCTATGCACTCTGGGTCAGACCTTCCAGCTTCTGGGTTTCTGTGTGAGCTCATCCCCCTGTCTGAAACAATCTCACTTGCCTCATCCACTCTCTTCATTTAGTTACTCTCACTCTTCCTTCAGTTATCAGCCCAAATTCTCTTCATCAGGAAAACCACCCTTGGCACATCACTGCCCCCAGGTTGGATCAGGACCCCCAGTCACTAAGGTAGGGTGAAAATGGCCCCTCAAAATATATCCCAATCCCTGAAGGCATAAATGTTAACTTATATGGTGAAGACTTTGCCGACATGATTAAATTAAGGATCTGGAGATGGGGAGATAATTCTGGATTATTCAGATGGGCTCTACATGCAATCACAATTGCCCTTAGAGAGAGAGCCAGAGGGAGCTCTGATACACACACAGAGAAGGCAGTATGAAGGTGGAGCAGAGATGATGCAGGCCTTGAAGACTGGAGTGATGTGGCCACTAGTCAAGAAATATCAGCAGCCACCAGAAGCTGAAAGAGGCAAGGAAAAGAGTTTCCCCAAGAGCCTTCACATGGAGCATAGCTCAGTGATGTTGATTTTGGCCTTCTAGACTCCAGAACTGAAAAAGAATAAATTTGTGTTGTTTTTGGCGACCAAGATTGTAGTAATGTGTTACAGCAGTCTTGGGAAATCAATACATTCACATAGCAGGTATCACATTTTGTTATTGTTTGGTTGATGTCCCTCTATATCCCCAGACCAAGGATTGTTAAGCTGAGATCCACAGACCACAGAATTCATAAGATCTATTAATTTGGATAAGAAAAAAATTACATATTTATTTTTACAAAATTGTACTAAAATTTATCTTTTCCTTCTATTAGGTGTTTAGACAAGCCACAGTAGCCTTGGCTGTACCTGTGACTGTTACCAACACACATCACAGATATTTTCATAATACAGTTTTTGAAAATATCTCCATATATTATTTCCACTCACCACTACCTTAAAATTGATTAGACTTACCACTAGATACTGTTGTTTAATATATTAATGAACACATATATTATTATATCACAAATATGTTTTTTAAATATTTTAGTAACTACTGATATATCATTAGTTTTCTTCATGAGCTTAGGAATTTTACATTTTATGGATTTGAAAACGTGATTCTGAGAAAGGGTCCACAGACCTCACCAGATGTCATGAGACTGGTCTGTGGCATGAAAAAGATTAAGATCTCTGGACTGGACTCTGAGATCCTGTGTGTTTTGTTCACCATACACCCTGAATATCTAGAAGTACAGCCGTTGCATAGTATGGACTCAATAAATATTTATTTGATAAATAAATGAATTAGTGAATGAATCATTAATAACCTATAAAGATGGGACAGAGAAAGGAAATTCAACACCAAGAACTGGTCTTTCTACCAAGAAGTAAACACACAAGAACGAACAATCTACAACTTCCATTCAGAGGCTTGTTTAAGTACTTTAGCCAAAGGTACAGACACAGTCTTCTTGTTTTGAAGAAATTTGTCCTTTTGGACCAGGCCAGTAATTTCTAATGTACCTGGGAAAGGAAAAGAAACTTTATCTTAGTCAGCCAGTGTTCTATTACCTATTGCCATGTAACAAACCACTCCAAATTTAGTGGCATAAACAACCATTTTGCTCATGAATTCTGCAGGTGAAAATTTCAGAAGGGGACAGAAGGGATGGCTTGTCCTTACTCTGCAGTGTCCCTGTTCCACAATGTGCCTCAGGTAGGAAGACTTCAGGGGTTGGGTGAACCCCTGTCTGAGGACTGAAATTAATCTGGAGGCTTCTTCACTTACATGCTGGGTGCCTGGGCTGAGATGATTCAAGGCTGGGCTCCACTGGGGCGGTTGACCAGAACACCTACACATGGCCTCTCCTGGTGGCTTGGGCTTCTCTTAGCATGGCAACTGGGTTATGAAAGGGAGAATCCTGAGACTGTGTGCCCAGAGAATGCATTTCAAGAGATGTAGAGAAATCTGCATGGCATTTTATCACTTAGCCTCAGAAGTCACATACATAACATGCTTCCAACACATTCTTGGTCAAAGCAGTCACAGCCTGTTCAGATTCAAGAGGAGAGGAACCAGACCCCCACCTCTAAATAAAAATTTAAAGCTTGTCAAAGAATTTAAAGCTATTTTTTAAAAAACTAGCACAGCCAAGTTGGGGTAAGAGGTGTCAAAGGCAAATCACTCGTGTATTTGAAATCCTATAGAAACTTCCCTTGAATGAGCTGGACCTTCATCGAATGCAGATGGAGCTCCGGATGTTTGATATCGACTCAGTTCAGGAATGATTCATGTGATTGTTGCTGCCACATCCAGAGGATGAAATGGAAGGGAAGACAGCTGAAATATTAATCTATGGAGGTCTGTCTTTTCATGGGGTCTTATAAATTATACAAAGCGAGTCACTGGTTCTAAGTGGATTAGCTGCCCATCATGTAGGCAAGGTCATGGCCCCATGCTCTAGTTAAGGAAGATTGTTTCTCTCTAGTTTAAATGATAATATATCTAGAGAAACTTTGAACTCAAACGCAAGTAGGTAAGCTAAGCTAAAATTTCTTATCATGAGACCAAATAAATTTTCCCTTTTTGAGGCAGAGCAGTAATTTCTTAAATTCCAAAAGAATGAAGTAGGAAGTGAAAAATAAAAGAAAATTTTAGTTAGTTGCCATCCATACAATTTAAACTTAACTGGCTTTCCAAATCCCTCTAGAGGTAGAAGCCTGGTTATACTGACGTCACAGTGATTCATCCTGGTCTTTGGGAATTATTAGATGATTAGCATAATGCTATTAATGTAATGATGATTTTTGTAATTGTGTGGTCATATATTGCATTTGAAGAGTTCCTTTAAATTTTTAGCAGAATCTTAACAGCTATTATCTCATTTTATCTTCATAATCACACCTTAAGATGGGAAGGAAAGTAAAACTATCTTACAGATAAAGAAAATGAGGCACTAAGAAGTTTTAAAAAATTGTCCTAGGTTATCCAACAAATTATTGGCAGGCCAGACACTAAAATCAATGCTCCAGCCTAGTTCCCAGTTGACCACATAATATCAATCCCGCAATTGCTTCTATGGTGCCTGAGTGAACACCAGTTCCATACTAGTGATGCTCATAGCTCCTTCCCAGACATAGACTCCTAAAGATGATAGAGAAAGGGATGAGAAAGTGGAAGCTTGAATTCCATCCTAGTCAGCTTGTCTCTCAGTGTCCTCTAGGCATACCCTAAATCTTTTAGGCCTTATGGCTCTTCAGAGCTGCTTTGAACTGTAATAAACGACACCCTAAAAATCTTCCTTCCAGTTGCTGAGTTTATAAGACTAAGGTGGCCTTGGATGCTTCCCTACACACTGCCCTTTGCAGCTGACAATTAACCTGGGGCCAATTCCTTTTTCTTCTTCTTCTTCTTCTTCTTTTTGAGATGGGGTTTTGCTCTGTTGCCCAGACTGGCGTGCAGCTCACTGCAGCCTCAAACTCCTGGGTTCAAGCAATCCTCCTGCCTCAGCCTCCCAAAGTGCTGAGGCATGAGCCACCATCCCCAGCCTATCTTCTTAAAGTTCATAACTTAGTTACTGGTACCAGACAGTCATCTTATGGGTCATTTCAGTCCTTCTCTCCCCTCCATGTCCAACTCATCACAAATCCTTCTGTTCATAAAGATGCCTCTTGGCCATGGATTGTACTGGTAATTGTTTAACCAATTCTACCAAAAAAAAAAAAAAGAAGAAGAAGAAACTTCTGATTTGCAGTGTTTTGCCAATTTCCGTGGTGTAAATACCTTCACTGCGGCTGATTGTAAGCTACGAAATATGACATCATTGAACATGGAGCTGGGAAAGAGCTGGACACGATCCACTCTCACAAGCAGTTCAGCCAGCTCTAGCACACTACTGACTCATCCCGCCTCTCCTCTAAACTCCTTGCTATGATTGATTTTAGTTCATGCTGAGTCACTTTCCAGTAGGATTTATGCAGTATCTTTCCAGCTAGTCTGTCTCTCTCTGGTCTTGGAATCCTGCCACACCTATCCCCTCATTCCCCACCTACTTACCACTCAGAAGCCAAAGGAACTTTCCAAAAACATATATCTGACCATGTCTCCCTGCTGCTTGATGCCCAAACCTGGTTCCTTTTCCCAGTAAAAATCCCAAGATTTACAGAAAGGTACACAAGTTCCTTCAAGATCTAGAGCTGTGGTTCACAATGCTACCTGCACATTAAAACGGCCTGAGGATTCTGTCTTTATTTAAAATTTTTATTTTGTTAATCATGAAATTTTTGCATTAATTTTGACTTTTAAAATATTGCATTGCATTCAAATATTATTTATCTTGATTACTGAGTTTTTTTGGTGTTCCCTTAAATTTTGTACCTGAGGCCAGTACCTCACTCATTTCACTCTAGTCCTTCCATTGCCACCTGGAGAGTTTTTAAAAATCCCGATGTCAACGCAGCCTTCCACACTTACTACGACAGAATCTCTGGGGATGGAGACAAGGCATCAATATTTGCAAAGCTTCCTGGTTGATTCTAATGAACAGCCAAGTCTGAGAGTCACTGGTCTTGCTTTCCTGACTTCTTGGCTTCATCTTCTGCCACGCACTCCAATGTTTTGCAATCTAGCAACATTAAGCCATTTGTAAATCCTGCAACAAACTATGTATTTTCATACCCCCAAGCACTTGTATTTGCTATTCTCTCTACTTGAAATATTCTTGCTCCCTTTGCTACCTATCAAGATATTATTTTTTATTCCAAACTTTCTCTAAAACACTTTCCTGAGTTTTCCCCATCCCACTGTTAATCACTCACTGCATCAGTCAGCTATTGCTGTATAACAAATTACCACAAACTTAGCAGCTTCAAGCAACACACATTTATTATTGTACAGTGTCTGGGAGGCTTAGCTGGGTCCTCTGCTTCAGTGTCATTCATGAGGCTACAATTAAGGTGTCACCCAGGCCCAGGGTCTCATCTGAGTGCTCATCCCTCTCCCTTCCTCTCAGTCCTTCTGCCATAAGGTGAGGACTTGAGGCAGGGGTTTATTAGTAGTTATTGCCTTTTCTTTCTCAGCTGCACTCTTGCCCTGTGTCACTCAGGGTTGAAACCTACAATAGTTGCCTAGATTTCTTTGCCAGCAGGCATCCAAGCAGTTTCTTCTAATGGGAAGAAGTAGCGGGTACTGAGAAGGAGATAGAAGACATTTCTCTTTTTTTTCTATTTCTGGTGGCATCTTTATCAGCAGTGGGTGGCTCCAGACTCTAGTGGCTTTGGTGAGTCAGAGGTGCCTCTGGAGTTTCAGCAATGGATCTGTTCCAGCAATGTCAAATGCTCCACCTATGTCAGTGGTGAATAGGGCCCAGGCTCTGGTGACATGCCGCCTGCCCTCTGTTGCTCTAGCATAGGGGTATCTGTGACTTCCTGAAGTTAGTTCCTAATCTCTGGGTTATATCATGTCACAGTTTGGGTTCTCTGGAACCCAATACTGAGATGGAGTTTGGCATGCAGGATATTTATTAAGGATTAACATCTGTGGGAAGGAGTAAGAGGAAGCAGGATTGGGCAGAGGGAGAGTCAAACTGTGATGAAAGTCTAATGAAGCCTCAGCAACCCCACAGGGAGATCTGGAGTATTATAGGGCCCATCAGTTATCGGGCACCACCCGGTAGCTGGGTGGTTATAGGGCACCACCCAGCCAAAATGGTGCCCCAGGAGGGAGTAGCCTTGGCCAAGGTGCTAAGGCAGGCCCCGAAGAGACTAACAGCTGGAGACTGTTTGCCCACAGCACTCCCAGCAGCTGGGGCAACAAGTCTTTCCTTGTAGGAAGTGTCATGATGCCCACCACACATCTCTTCCCCCTGCCTGTCCAACACATTTGTAACCAATTCTATGTATACAGTTTCCTCTGTTTTGAAATACCAAGAGTACTCTCTGCTGTCTTGGCTGAACATTAACTGATACAAAAGGCATACTGCAATTATGAAGTGAGAAGGTCATGATACAAAGGCAGTTGCTCCCAGACAGCAGGAGCAAGCTAAAACTCTTGTGGTGACAAAAGGAAGAGTCTGAGAAAGAGAGAGAAGGGGCAGAGGTCGGATGCTGGCATGCGCACTCCCCTCGCACACCCACAGGGTCAAATATGGGGAGGGCATCAATGGAGGGAACCAGAAACACTCAGAGAGCACTGAAGGACCAGCTGTGGTCCCACATGGTAGAAATTTTAAAATGGAAGAAGGAAAAAGAGAGGAAGGGGAAAGACCCACACCTACCAGTCAGCCGCCCTCTTTAAGAGCTTTCCCAGATGGTCCACTGAGTAACCAGTAGAGACTGGCAAATGTGGTCTTGATTTGACCATATTGCTTCCCTGAATAAAACAGCATTCTTTGTCAGGAAGAGAGGAGAATGGAGATTCGGTAGGCAGTTAGCAGTCTTTGCCACAGATGGTGGTAGTAAATTGGCAAATTCTGAGTATACTGTTTCTTGCCAAAACTACAAGTTCACATACTTATGGCCATTCTCCCGATTTTTAAAAATTGTGTTGCTCTACAAAACCCAAGGTCCAGAGCCACCGCTCTCAATCATTTTGCTGTGTAAGCTTGGGTTAGGATGCATGATACTTTGATTAAAATTAGCAAACATCATCAACTCATCTAGGCTGAATTGCTGATGAGAAAAGGCTCCAGGAGCCCATCCACCCTCCAGGAAGCTTTCTTTCCTCCTTCTCTCAATGTTTTATCTGTGGCCTTTGGGGACCCTTCTACAGTCCCAGAAAGAGGCCATTTACATTGGGTTTGGCAGCCTTGTTGAGGAGGAACGTGGTGTGGCATCCTAGGGCTCTCCAGCCTTTGGCCTCTTCTCCTGCCACTGCTTGCTCTACCTTGGGCCCCAGTCATCCTGAGCAGCTTACTGTTTCTGGCATTTATCCAATGTCTTCCCTCTGTGCCCTTCCTTGAGCTTCCGGTTGTACTTTTTGCCAATCCCCTATGGCCATGTAGGAAAATTCCTTCCATCTTCTCAGGCTCAACTCAAATGCTTCCTCTTCTACAGTTTTTGCATTCCTTCCAGTGGGACATAACCCCTCTTCTCTAGCATGGAGAGAACCTCTCTGGTACTCTATTAGGACAAGTATTATGCTTAATCCATAATATAGTTATTTGGGTATCACTTAATTCCTTTAAGTCAGAATCCTTGCCTTACTTGTCATTGTAAGCCCAGAACTTGAGCTAGTACCTAGTACATAAAGATATTCAATACATGTTTGTTGAAATAATATGTATGTAATAAATACAAAATGAATAAATATTATAATTAATTAATGCAGAGAGAATGGATAAACATGTACTAAAAGAAATGGGAAAGAAAGAAAAAAGAAAGAAAGAAAGAAAGAGAAGGAAGGAAGGAAAGGACAGAGAAAGAAAGAAAGAAAGAAAGAAAGAAAGAAAGAAAGAAAGAAAGAAAAGGAAAAAGAAAGAACGAACCAACAAACAGGAAGGAAGAAAGGAAGGAAAGAAGGGGAAAAAAGAGAGAGAGACAAAGAAAGGACGAATGAATGAATGAGTGATTCTGCAGATCACTGTGGGTAAGCTTCCACTGGCACGGGCATTGACAGCCTCCAGGGTGGATAACTCACAGACTCAGCAGTACTCGTACCTTCTGTCTGTCAGATTTTCCCTGACAGGAACCCTCGCTTGTCATTGCCCATTATCTTTTCTATCTCTGACTTGCCTTGTGTCCTCTTCCCCACAGATAAAGAAGGGAATCCAACTTAGCAGGCTCAGCATGGCCACTGGGTAAGGGCAAGCCTCAGCTGCCTGCAACCAGAGGGCAGCTGGAATGACCACCTGAGTGCAGGTCTTTCCAAGGCAGAAAAAGACAGGAACAGAATCTAAGAGGGTCCACGCAGGCTGGAACTGTCATTTAATGTGAGGGAGGCCTATGTCTTCCCCAACCGGATCAGGTGATCAGGCCACATTTCAAGGCAAAAAGATAAAGCTACCATGGCGAAATACAAAAAGAGTCATATTTTGTTGGATTTTACATTAAAATAACAAAATTCTGCCAACCAAGCAATCTACTAACCAAATAAGCAAATAGATAAAGCAAAGATGAGTAAAACAAGCCCTGACACCTTAACTTAGAAAAGCAGCTCTTTTTCTTTTGTTGTTGTTGGAGTGAACCTTATCTTTTCCAAGACTACATTTGTTTTCAGCAGGCTTCACAGAAATATAAGGGTAGGCTACAACTCTCTGATCCTGATAATAACGGGAATTCTCTCTCCCTTTCTCTTCCTCTGCACCCCACCCAATCTCCTGCCTCCCTCCTCTCACGATTTTTGCCTCCATCTGTCTTCCCCTTTCCTTTCACATCTCTTGCCACTGGGCAAGGCCCTAATGCCATTTTCCCTCTCCCAGGTGTTGTCCTTTGATCAGGAGGGAAGCAGCAATCACAGCTCCCACAAAAAAAAGGCCCACTTTGACAGCTGTGATGTCAGCCAGGAACTACATTTCCCTCCTGTGATATCAAACCTAGGGCTATAATCAGATTGAGTATTTGGGTACAGAAGACATTTCATTTCAAAGCATTTAACAGGCATTAACTAATCCACCCTCACTGGTGAGGGGGGTGCCTTCCCGCTATCACAGAGATGTAGCCGGATTCTCAGCCCCTTAACACACACAGTGCTTCTCTTTGTGAAAGGGGGGGAAAAAAGAAAAGGAGAGGAAAGCAAAGCAAAAATGTGTCTGCTACATTAAATTGGTATTCCTTGTGTAAGTCCTGTTTCCTAGAAAGGCATCTCCTTATCAGATTCCAGACCTGAGTTACACCTTCTTTGAGTTCAGGATTGAACCGAACAGAGGTATTAATAATTATTTCCACCCATTTCTCCTTCCAGCTAATGGAAATGCAAAGGCTAGGAGGGCGTTTCTACACTGAAATTAATAAAACAAAAACCCAAGTCTCCCACCAACACTGGAATAAAGTGGTAACATACAAATGGCACAAGGCAGGGAGCAGGCTGATTGGTGCTGCTGTCTGAATATGATGATGTTAGTAGCAGGATGAATTCTGAGTGGCTGAGAGAAAGCTGGAGAGGAATTATTGAGATCAAGACTCAAGAGATCACGTGTGTGCGTGTGTGTGTGTGTGTGTGTGTGTGTGTGAAGGAAGGGGAAGTAGGAGGATGCATACATGAAACCAACAGCAATGTGGGTGTGCCCCAGCCCATCATTTGAAAAACAACTCTGGTCACCCAACAACCTTCTGCAAGAAGACAGCACAGTGTTGGAAGTAAAACTGGTTTTCTATTTTTATTATGTTCTGCTTTGTAAATTCTCCACGTAGCCTTCAACTATATAAGGCTCAAGGCCAGTGAGAGCTTCTAAAGTTCTATGTAGCTGCACCTTTGCCCCAAAATACATGCTTTCATTCTAAAAGCTAGGGAATCATAATTTGATTGTTCTCAAGGCCAATTTCAGTGTTGTCCAGGTGTTTCAAACACCTGAGCACCTCTAGCACATGGTGGAGACCTTGGCTATCTGGTCACACATTGTCAGGCACCGCAATTCTATGAGGATGTCTGGAGTGCCACCTCTGCTTTCTCTTTCCCTGAGAGTCACAGAATTTTGAAGCTAGGAGGACCAATAGAGATCACTTAGGGTCAACTTGCTTATGTTATAGGTGAGGAAACTGAAGACCAGCAAAGAGTAGTGGTTCTCAAGAAGCCACCCAGCTAGACCTCTGTGCATAGGTCTCTCTAGCACACTCTCAGTCCTCAAGTTAAGGTACGCGCTAGTAAAATGCTCCACAGTCCAAATTCCTTTCTTCTCAGCCCAGTCAAATAAACTGCAAGATTCTTAAGGGCAGTTCAAGCAACTTGTCGACTACCATACCTGCCCTTCCCATGCCTTCCTCTCAAGGACCATTCTGAATGGACAGCCAGCTCTATAACCCCATTTGCTTCCTCTGTTAGGGGAATAAAAAATGGACAGATGACCTAAGATGTGCTAATTGATGTTCTCTTCCAGGAATTGGTAATTCAGTTCACAACAACTTAAGTAAATACTTATCATGCCCAAATGAAAAGGACGTATATATCAGTCAGAGTTCTCTGGACAGACATAACCAATGAAATATACATAGAGATATATAGAAAGAGATCTATTATGAGGCATTGGCTTATGCAATTATGAAGGCTGAGAATTCTCACAATCTGTAGTCTGCGAGCTGGAGGCCCAGGAGAGCCAATGGTATAATTCCAGTCTGAGAAGCAGGAAAGCCAATGTTGTCATTCCTAGTCCTAGTCTGAAGGCCTGAGAACCTAGAGCACCAATATCGAAAGGCAGGAGAAAATGGATGCCCCAGCTCAAGAAGAGAGAGTTAATTAATTTCTCCTCTGCCTTTTTGCTTTATTTGGGCCCTCAGTGGATTGGATGATGCCTGCCTACATTGGTGAGGGCAATCATCTTTACTCAGTCTACCAATTCAAATGCTAATCTCTTCTGGAAACACCAACACTGAAAGCACACCCAGAAATAATGTTTTACCAGCTATCTGGGTATCTCTTAGCTCAGTCAAGTTGACATGTAAAATTAACCATTACAACATGTAACACCCTGTAGGGTATCTGATTTTTTTCCCATGTAAAAGGAGAAATAGAAAGTGCCATTCCTTGAGACAGGCCCTGAAGGAGGCCATCACAAAAAATTTAATGGCCTCATAGACAATGAGTCAGGAGAAAAGTGATTTAATACCTGGTTCCCAGTGGATGTTAAGTTCTGGTTCCAGTTCTCATGAGTCCTGCTGCCCTTCTTGCCCTTGAGTTCTGGGAGATAACCACAAATCCTTCCAATATGTGCTTCTTTCTGCTTAAGATAGTTTGGCAGATTTCTGTTACTTGCTCCTAAGTCCATGTATTACTCATACTTTCATTGCCAACATCTAATTCTGTGTCTTCTGTCTCAGTTATCTATTTCTGTGTAACAAATTATTCCAAAACTTAGCAACTAAGAACAAAAAAAATATTATTTCATAGTCTCTGAGGGTCAGAAACCTGGGTACGGCTTAGCTGGGTCTTCTGGCTCAGTGTGTCTCATGAGGCTGCAATCAAGGTATCACTGGGACTGCAGTCTCATCTCAAGGCTCAACCTAGGGAGGATAATTTTCCAAGCTCACTCATGTGGCTGCCAGCAGGCCTCAGAAGTTCACTTCCAAGATCACTCACATGGACCTCTCTACAGGGTTAATTCATGACATGGCAGCTGGCTACCCCTAAAAAACAACACAAGAGAGTATGAGAGCAAGCACCCAGAACAGAAACCACAGTCTTTTTATAACCTAATATTGGAAGTGATATTTCATCACTTCTGCCATATTCTATCCATTAGAAGTGAGTTACTAGGTCCAGCCTACACTCAAAGGGGAGAATATTTCACAAGGGCATGAATGCCGGGGGTGGGGGGCTCTTAGAGACTGCCTGCCACATCTTACTAGCTTAAATTAATACTCAAAGTTTGCTGAATGCATATTTACACTGCATAGGCACTCTGTATTATCTAGACGCTTTCGGTCTCTACCTTATATTTCTGGAGCACTGTTTGATTGAAGAGAGGGCACTTCATTTAAGCCAGTCCCCTTTCTAGCAAGTGCATACAATGATGACTAAGGACAAGACTTCTCTCATCATCTAGATTGCAAATTACTTGAAAGCAGGAATTATAATTATACTTTGCAATGCTATGAACACCATGGCTAGTCAATGAAGATACCATTGTTGGCTAAATGGATCTGTATGATACAGCAGAGAGAGATCCTATATAAATCTCTGGCACCCAAGTTCTAGTTATGGCTCAGTGTTTGACCATTTTGACCTTGGAAAAATCAGAACTTCTGTGGGCCTCAATTTTCTCCCCTTAAAACAAGGAGATTAGACCAGATCTTTAAGGCTACCATAATAAATAAAATGTTCTGAAGAATTCCTCTTAGTTTAAGTTCCCTTTGGGGAAGTATATCTGACACTTCTAGAGACCCTTATCATCCCCTTGGCCCACCTCTAATTTCAACTGCAGCTGCAGTGGGTAGACTCATCTCAAGCTGAGCAGGTCTATATTCTTTCTGCCCCTGGGCCTTCTCTACCCATGTGGGAGTTTGCCTGGTCTATGTGTTTGGAAGGGAGTTACCACCCCCAGGGACAATTCTCAACCAAGGTTAGATGGAAGCTGGTGAATAAATGCTCCGACCACCTTTCCTTCCAGTGGACAATTCTACAAGACATTCTTTACACTTTTCTGAGAAATCACTCCCTGTTGCCCTCCATTTTGTTGGAGTTTCTTTCTACCCTTTCTCACTCCCTTTTCTTTCCTTCATTCACTTCTTCATTGAGATCACTTCTCAAATAAACTACCTTCACCCAAGACCTTGTATCGTGCTCTGCTTTCAAGAAAACCCAAACCAAGATAGGAAGCCATTACTTTTCTGTCTAGCCTCTGCCATTAAGGCTAAACCATGAGAAGCTTGGGTCAGGAAGGCAGTGTATATGACATAGGCAAAGTCTCAACCAGACCAGAACATCCTGCTCCTTCTTACACTGTCTGGACCAAGGTTTCAGAGTGGGGAGTAGTCTAACTGGAATGAAGGGAAAAGCCAAGGGAAGAAGTGTAGTCATCTACTCTGTCTGGGACTCCAAGAGGAGCTGGTCCAGCATGGCACACCTGCAATAACCTAGGGCAGCTACTGGGGAGAGCAAAGAGCAATCCAAGTCAGCATTACTGAGCTAACCTGGGCTCCATTTGGCACACAAGAGATCCCAGAAATGTCCAAATGCCCCTAGGATAACGTAAATGTTGGCAAGACACTGGCTAGAGAGCTCACCAGAGGGAATTACCACTATGAAGCGAAAAGTATCCTAGAGCCAAGTGAACTGATTGGGCCACCTGAACGGGAGACTGAATAGGTGTCATGGCCATGGCTCAAGAGGTCTTCAATAGCAACCAGGGCTGAGTAGGGGTCAAGTCAGCAAGAAGGAACACAAGGCCCTGGGAGAGGACACCAGAAGTTCACTAATCATTGACTTCAGCAGTTGCCAGCATTGTGGATGCCTATTGTGGTGACACGAAGGACCCAGAATGTGGAAAGGTACACTGTAGATCCCCCTCCCCTATAACCATGAGAATGTAGCATGCTCCCACCCCATACCCAGGTGCCATCTTGGAGAGGATCAAGAGAAGAACAAAATGGAAAGAGGGATTGCTATGGTTTGGATGTTTATCTCCTCAAACCTTATGTTGACATTTTCCTCCCAATGTTGGAGGTGGGGCCTAGTGGGAGGTGTTTGGGTCATGGCGGTGGATTCCTCATGAATGCTTTGGTGCCATTCTCCAGGTAGTGAGTTCTCAGTCTATTAGTTCCTGCTAGAGCTGGTTAAGAGTTTGGCACCTCCCTCTTCCTTCTTTTGCTTTCCCTCTCACCATGTGATCTCTGCACAGGCAGGCTCCCCTTCATCTTCCACTATGAGTAGAAGCAGCCTGAGGCCTTCATCAGATTCCTAATCTTAAACTTTTCCAAACATCAGACTCGTGAGCCAAATAAACAAACCTTCTTTCTTTATAAATCATCTAGTCCTAGGCATCCCTTTATAGCAACACAAAATGGACTAAGACAGGGACTATTTAAAGCCAAAGAGACTGAATTTCCAAAAGAGGTTGTTTAAATTATTGGAGTGGACCAGGCTTACCAGATTGGAACCAAGTTTAGTGGCCACTTCCAGTTCTGTGGCCCACTTCTGTGTGTGCACACGTGCCTGTCTGCTTTAGAAAATTCTTTGCCTATCTGAGCGGAGCATGGAGAAATCTTTAAATTCCTCATGAATGCTGGTCAGGCAGGGAGTGAGGCTTCTGTTTCTAGGAGGGACTCAGCCACAGATACAGGGGCTTCCAGCTGGGGCAGCTTTCCATGCTTAGGACAGGCTCATTTGGGCTGGAAATGCCACATCAGCTGCAAACTCACCTCCAAATGTCTGGTTTTACCTGGGAGGCAGAATTCAGGGATCTTAACACACTCAGCAAGAACCGTGAAGGGAAGGCGGGGGTGGAGGAATGGCAGCATCTGCCCCTTTCATCTCCTTGGGCAGTCCTGATTTCCCTGCCCCCATCTCGCCTGAATCAAGGCTATCTGCGTATCCCTGTCTTTCCTGGCCTCCTCTGGGACGCCTCCTCTGCCATGACAGTTGCTGAGGGTTCCCCAGGGCAGGTCGAAGCATGATTTGCTTTTCAAGCTCTGCCCACTTATTGATCTCCTGTCTGAGAAATGTCAGCAGCAGCCGGGAGCTCTCCCCGCTAAGGCACTTAGCTTGGAAGCCTGTGGTATCTGCCTGTATAAACCCTCCCGCCTCCTGTCTGTCTGGCTTTAGAACTCTCCCCACCCCCACCTAGGGAAAAGTCTTCTAAGACGAGATGGCAAGAATCAAACAGCAACGCGCTTTGAACACTGGGACGGGAACCAGATTTAAATTGGGCAAAAGCCGTGAGCTCAGAGCCAGTGCATTTCACTTCCTACCATCCCTCCCCCTCTTGGTATCTTGCCGTGAGCAGGTAAGGAAGGGAATCTTCCAGAGAAGGCTGGCCAGGGGCTGGCGCTCGGCTGGGGAGTCAGAAAGTGGGGCTCTGGACCAGGAGCTGGGCAGATAAAGGCAACCGGTTATTTCACGTGCCACCCTCTGGCCCCATGCCCCCACCTCCATGCAATTGAAATGCAGGATTGTGAGGAGGGGAGGGGAAGAGAAAGAGACTGTGTGTTTAGTGGTTAAACCTTTTAAAGTTTAAGTGCATAAACAGGGCCTTCTCCGTATCTGTCTATAGCAATTCTCATGACAGTTACAGCAAAATTACAGAAACTGGGTCGTTTATATAACCCTTTGTATTGTCAAAGCACATTAAATGTCTGCTTTCCTGCACCCTGCTGAGCTGTCTTCAGCTGTCAAATCCCCATACTGCAGCTCAACACACTGAGGGTAAAGGACTCCGGCAACGTGCACATGGGGAACACTGGACCCTCAGGTGCAGCAGATGTTTTGAAAAGGAGATTTAAATTTCCTCTGTGCATGAATCCCATGGTTTAAAATACATTAAATTCTCTGTTTGCCAGCCAAATGCTTTGTCACCCGGCTAGTGGGCTATCCGTACCACGCACCCTCCCCCCCCTCACCAAATGGGCAAATACAACACTTGTTTTTTATTCTGGACAGGGTTGAAAGAGCTCATTCATCTATTTATTCATTTGAAAAGAATTTATTGAATGTTTTCTGAAATACTAGTACTATGGATAATTTGCACCAGCCACCATTTTAAGGACTTCGTATGTATTAATTAACTATTTTAATGCTGATTTAAACCAATGAGGCAGGCACTATCATTATCCTCATTTTATAGATGAGGAAACTGAGGCACGGAGAAGTATAGTGGATGCTGTGGCATGCTGCCCAGATGTCCCTTCAGGACTGAGGCACTCATTCCCCCCAACTGCTGGGAGTATTCACAGGGGACAGTTCATATTTAGTGTCCTTCCAGAAACTTCCCTCAAGGTTGTACCCACATTCAAGGATGTGCAGGTATAAAGGCTCACTGCCTCACCTCAATTCTGGACGACTTCGCGTAGCTTCCCCAGCTCTGGAGTTCCCAGGGGCTCGATTGGGTTCTCCTTTGTGAGTACACTGCAGCAGCTCAGACCTCCCTGCTCTCCCACTGCTGCTGATCCCAAGAGCATTCCTCAATAAACCTCTTGCTCTCATGTCTCCATCTCACAGCGTGCTTCCCTGTGATCCCACATGAGGGGGGAGAATAAGTAACAGAACACCCATCAAGGTTGCAGGGCTAGCTTGCAGTGGAGGTGGTTTTAACCTTCTCGCTCAGCTGCCACTACCTCATTTACTGAGCAGCTTTGCTCTGCCCAACCCTGGGCCTGGCACTTTCTCCACATTCCTTGACTCATTTGATCCTGCAGCCCTGGAGGTATCATTACCCCCATTTTACATATAGGGGTCCTGAAGCCTGAGATGTTAAGCAAGGCCGGTGGGGGCTTCTGCAGGACTTGAGCCTGTGTGTCTCGGACTCCAAATCCCTGGCTTGCTTGGCAGCTCCAGGCCTAGCCCCAGCCATCCCTCCACTCTAACTTGTTCACAGGCACAATGTAGCTGTTTGCGAGGGTGCTCCCATCTCATACACTTCTTTCAACTCTCAGAGAGGAGTGGAAAGGAAGATATTATCATCTTCATTTTGCCAGTGAGGAAATTTAAGCTCAAGGAAGTTAAAAGGACTTACTCTGTTTATTGCTAACCCAAAAGAGAGTGCACCCAGGTCTCTAATTCCTGATGCCTTTCAATTGTCCATACCAATGCTCCCCCCACCCCTAGCCAAAGCCTTAGGTTGGGAGCAGGGCAGGATGCTCTTATATATAAGACTTTGCTCCTGCCTAGGAAGTGGGGCCATCTGTATCTTCATTCTGCCTCTCTGTCTGAACCCCGAGACTCTAGAATTCTGAGAATCTGGACAGTTGTATTGTCCCCATCAATGCCATCACAATCTCTGCTCTTGGTAAAGCCTTTGCGCACATGGCTCCTCTGCCAGGGTTCAGCTTCACTGTAACCTTGTGAATCAGGTAGGTGGGACTCATGCTCCCTATTTCACAGATGAAAACACTGAGACACAGGCTAAGGGTCATGATCATCAGGTGGTCCATGGCAGAGCTGAGACTTGAACATAGACAAGTCTTTTCGTTACAAGCCCAGTGCCCTTTCCACCCTGCCCTGACCCTACTTGATCTCCTCAAAGTCACTTCCTTTCCTTGGCTTCCTTCTTGTTGTACACATACGTATCAGGAAGTTCATTCCCAGAGGAAGTGGGGACACCAACTGAAAGATAACTCATGTGGTGTGACTTGTGGGGCTCCAAGAAGCTCCCTCCTCCACCACCCACTAACACCTAAAATTTTTCTACTACTGTCAGCTCTGAGAGTTAATCATTGCCTTTTCCCTAGAACCTTCTTTTGACATGCAAAAAGCAACTGGAATTCTTCCACCTGCTAATGGGAATATGAAATGGTAAAAACAACTTTGGAAAAGTTGGGTAGTTTCTTTAAAAGTAAAAACACATGCCTACCTATCATTTCACTACTAGGTATTCACCCAAGAGGACAGAAATCATACATCCAAAGATTTGTACATGAATGTTCAGACCAGCTTTGTCCTACTCCAAGCTTGGAAATAACTCAAATGTCCATCAACAGGTGAATGGATAAACCAATGGTGGCATATCCATATTTTTCAGCAATATAAAAGAATAAATTATTGATAGATGCCACAACATGGATGAATCTCAAAAACATGTTGAACAAAAGGAGCCATATACAAAAGGTAAATACCTGTATGATTCTACTTATATGAAGTTTTAAAACAGGCAAAGCTTATCTATGGTGATAGAGGTCAAAATAGTGGTTATTTTGCGGGCAAGGGGGTTTGACTAGAAATTAGCACAGAGAACTTTCTAGAGAGATGGAAATTTTCTATATCCTTATGGGGTAGTGGTTGCATGGGTGTATATATTTGTCAAAACTCATCAAACAGTACACTTAAAATGGGTGTATTCTGTTGTATGTTAATTATACATCTCTAAAGCTGATGAGAAAAACAGGTCACTGACACAGTAGATGTGGCATTCTTAACCTGTAGCTCTAGGAATCTCTGGCATCCATAAAACTATACACTGTTGTGAGCCTAGGTGTATTTTACAGGAAAATGTCTCTAATGTTCCTCAGTTTCTACTTCTACAAGAGTGTCTTCAACTCATTTGACAGAGACACACAAGAAACAAAGCACCTCAAATAATCATTCTGTGTTACAAATCCAGCAGAGAGTTTTATTCATAGAACTCTGCATGCCTTTGGGGCTGGATTCCTGGGGTCACAGGGTCATGGTGAAAAGGGGGAAGTTTCCAAAAGGGAATACAGGCCAATCTTGCACTGTGGATGGGAAGGAAGGGCTGAGGGCCAGTTCGAAGACTGAAGAATCACGAGGCTATTTAAGCTTGTCTGCCAGTAAGATGGCAGAGAAGCCACAATTGCTCAGGTGTCTGCGTCTTATGCAGGTTTGAAATCACGATCTTGTCATGCCTGTTTAAACCACCACAATGCAGTGAAATCCTATTATCTGTCATATATTTCTGTGCTGACAGATGTGGGAGGGAACCGTGGACACCATCAGACACATCTCATTCCCTTGGGAACCGGGGAGCTTGGAAAATTCTGTCCTGGCAAAAGCCTCCTTAAGCAATCATCTCAACCCTCCAGACCTAAGCTGGGATGAGGAATGGGTTGCGTTGGAGCAGCACCTGGTGTAGGCAATCACGTGAGCATGCCTGTGCGTGCACGTGCACACACCAGCAAGAGCTGGGGCGGCCGTTTGCAAGATATTTCAGAAACTAGCAGCAGCAGCAGCACTTGGGAAGCTGAAACGCTGAAACCTGTGAATCAATCCAAGTACAAAACTCTCGGTTTCTAATTCGGTACCTGTTTCCAACACCTTGCGAAGAGTCAATCTGTGCAGAACCTCACGCTCTTGGCATTTCTGATACTCAATTCTAGGAGGATGCAGTAACAGCAGGTGTCTGAACCATTGATTTCTTTTAGAAGATCTTACACCATCAATGACATCGAATCTGCTCTTGAAAATACTCAGAAACTTTTTATTGTCCCCACACGGAAATAGTCAATAAAAAGCTAAAACTTCTGTCTTCTACAGACTGTGGTTAAAGCAGACTCAGGGGATATTTTTACTCATTCTTTCAACATATATGTATCAAGCATCTTCTGTGTGTCAGGCCCTGGGAATACAACAGGAAACATGACAGAAAAATACCCTGCCCTCATGGAGCTCGCATTCTAGAAGATTAATGAATATATAAATTATATAATGTGTTAGATAATATAGTAGGGGGAAAGTAATGCGAGGAAAGGCAATGGTGGTACCGTGGTTTTAGATAAGGTAGTCATGGGGAGCCTCATTAAAAAGAAAACAGTTGAGCAAAGACTTTTAGAGGTGAGAGAGCCAGCTCTATGAATAGCTAGGAAGACAGTCCCAGGGAACAAGACTGGCCAGTGCAAAGGCCATGAAGCAGGAACATGCTGGAATATTACAGGAACAGCAAAGAGGCTCTAGTGGCCAGAACCAGACTGTGAAGGTCCCTGTAGGCCACTGTGACACTTGGGCTTTGACTCTGAGTGAGATGGAGGGTTCTGAACAGAGGAGGGATTTGTTCCAACTTAGGTTTTAAAAGGATCACTCTGGCTGATGTGCCAAGAACAGACTGTACTGCAAGGGCAGAAGCAGGGCGGCTACAATTTGAAACATTTTAATTTTCATATATTTAGTACATATTCAACTGAAGTGTCAGGTAGGGGTTAGGATGTGCAATTGTGGAAACAAAGGGGGAGGTCCGGGCCAGAGATAAAAATGTGGGAGATATTGGCAAATGTATGCTGTTTAACGTCATGAGACTAGATTGAATCACTAAGATTGTGATTAGAGATAGAAACAGGAGGAGCAAGACCTTAGACCTCGGTTGCATTAAATAGTTAAGATAATTTCTTAAGAAAATTCCTTCAGTGTGCTTTTTTTTCTTGAAAACAAAAGCAGCCAGATTGAAACATGCTAAATTATCTTCAGATGGAAGTAATCATGGTGATAACTGACAGTGGGGTGACACTTATTTTCAAGTTTACGTAGCCTACAGAGAAAAAAGAAATCATGGAATAGCAGCCTGAGAGATGTTTGAGAATTTCAATCTGGTGTCTATGGATGGAAGGCTTTATGGATTGATTATATTTATATGAGAATTAGTTCTTTTCTTTTTCCATTTAGCTGCCGAAGATCTCCACTGGTATCACTGCTCAGAGGCCAATTGGGTAGGGCCTGTGATGGTAAAATAGTCCCCTAGAGCGGCTCTGTTTTATCTAGACATGCTGGCACATCTTTATCCTAGAATTCTCTCCTACTTCATTGTGTCACTCTCCCACCAAAAATTCTCAAAACTTTATTGCCAGTCACCCTCAAGCTGCACATGTATGGTTTTGATCCTAATTAGTATACCAAAGACGGCGAGAACTGAGCTAAGAAACAAACCACTGCTTACATTCCAGACAGGCCAATGGATGGCTCATACCCAGAACAGATCTGAAGCGCACTACGGTCTTTGAAAACTGAACTGATATGGAAACCATAGCCCAAAGAAGGAAGACGGTAACTTGCAGCCTGAACCTAACTAGATCAAGTGCTTGCTAAAACAAAAATATCAATAACCTCTAAAAAAATGTAAACGAGACCCAGAGTTTTATAGTATAATACTCAACATGTTCAGGATACAACCCCAAATTACATAGTATATAAAGAACCATGAAAATTTTAACTCACATGGGAAAAGACAATCAAAAGGTGCCAATGATGAGTTGCAATACTTGTTGGAATTATCAGAGAAATACTTTGAAGCAGCTATTTAAAAATTGTTCAAATAAACAATTATAAACACTCTTGGAACAAATTTTAAGATAGAAAGTTTCAGTAGAAAATAGAAGACATGAAGAACAACCAATGGCAGTTTTAAAACTCAAAAAAATAAAATGGCTGAAATTTTAGAACTTACGGGATGGGATAAATAACAGAGGAGAGAGTCTGTGAATATGAAGATAGATCAACAGAAACTATCTAAGCTGAAAGACAGAAAATAGACTGAAAAAAATGAACAGGTCATCAGGGACCTGTGTGGTTTAACATTCATGTCTTCAGAAGCCCAGATGAGAGGAGAAAGAGTGAAATGTTGAAAAATTATTTGAAGAAATAATGGCTGAAAATTCCTCGTTTGGCAAAGGACATAAACCCCAACCTACATATTCAAGAAGCCGAGTGAATCCCAAATAAGATAAACCCAAAGAAATTCATGCCTAGACACATCATAAACTGATGAAAAGTAAAGATGAAGAAAGGCTCTTGAAAGCTGCCCAAGAAAAACAACCCATTACCTACAGGGGGACAGCAATTTGAATGACTGTGGATAGCTCATCACAAATAATGGAGGCCAGAAGAAAGAAGCACAACATTTTTAAAGTACTGAAAGGAAAATACTGTCAACACAGTTCCAAATTGAGCAAAAATATACTTCAGGAATGAGTAAAGGTGAAATAAAGATATTCTCATTCAATAGAAAACTAAGAATTTGTGACCAGCAGATCTGCTCTAAAAGAATTGCTAAGGAAGGTCTTCATACAAAAGGGAAATGATAACAGAGGAAACTTGAACTATCAGAAATAAAGGAAGAGCAACTGAAATGGTCAATATCTGGGTGAATGTAATATATTATTGTTCTATTTTGAGATATTTAAGATATATTTGGCCATTGAAAACAAACATTATAACGCTGTCTTCTGGGTTTTTTTAATGTAAGTAGATGTACTGTATAAGACAAATATAGCACAAAAGGGGAAGGGTAAAAGGCCCTAAGTGGTGGTAAACTTTCTGTATTCCAATCGTAGTGGCAAAATATTGATTCTAAGTTAATGGTGAAAAGTTAAGAACCCATGCATTTTGTAATCTCTAGAACAACCACTAAAATAACTATATGAGATATAGCCAAAATCACAACTGATAAAATTGAATACTAAAAATGTTCAAGTAATACCATTATTGAACAAAATATAATATCCTGGGTTGAATCTCAGAGTAGAAAAATGAAATAAGTAGAAAAATTGGCAAAATTCAAATAAAGCCTGGAGTTTAGTTAATAATAATGTACCAATTATTGTTTTCTTAATTTTGACAAATGTACCATGGCAATATAAGATGCTAGCATTAGGGGAAACCGAGTGAGGAACATACAATGTCACTGCAACTTTTCTGTAAATCTAAAATTTTCCCCAAATAAAATGTTTACTTAAAAATATTCATATAACCCCAAATTAGGAAAGGGGAAAGAGATAAGCAAAACATGGAGTAAACAGAAATCAAATAATAAAATGGTATAATTGATCCAAATATATCAATAATTATATTAATATAAATGGTCTAAAGACATCAATTAAAAGAAAGAGGGTTAGAATTGATTAATAAAAGACAAACATAACCTAAGAACATGCTGTCTACAAGAAACTCATTTCAAATATAATGATATAGGTAAGTTAAAAGTGTAAAGAGGAAAAAGATGTACCATGCAAACACTAATTAAAAGAAAGCTGCAGTGGCTCTATTAATACCAGACAAAGAAGATTTCAGAGCAAAGAAAATTACCAGGGACAAAGAGAGACACCCATAATGATAAAAGGATCAATTCACCAAGAATGCATAACAGTGCTAAATGAGCAGGCACCTAACAAAAGAGTTTCAACTACATAAAACAAAAACTGACAGAACTGAAAAGAGAAATAGACAAATCCACAATTATAATTGGAAACTTTTTCAGTAATAGAACCGGTAGGCAGAAAAGCAGCAAGTATATAGAAGAACTGAACAATGATATCAACCAACTGGATCTAATTGACATTTATGGAACATTCCACCACCAACAGCAGAATGCACATTTTTTAAGTGAACATAAAACATTCACCAAGATAGACAATGTACAATAAATCTTAACAAACTTAAAAGAAGTGAAATTACATAAAATATGTTCTCAAACTATAATGGAATTAAATTAGAAATCAATAGTAGAAATGTAACAAGACAAGCTCCAAACACTGGGAAAGTGCTTCTAAATAATTTGTGGATCGAAGAGGAAATATCAGGGGAAATTGAAAATTTTTGAACGAAATGAAAATAAAAAGATGACATCTTGAAAAAAATATAACATCAGAATTTGTGAAATATATCTACAGTAGTGCTTAGAGGGAAATTTATAACATTAAATGCTTACAGTAGAAAAGAAGAAAGGTCTTAAATAATGACAAACAGCTCCCATCTTAAGAAATGAGAAAAAGAAGAACAAAATAAACCCAAATCAAGCAGAAGGAAGAGCAGAAATCAATGAAATGGAAAACAAATAAATAATAGATAAAATCAATCAAACTCAAAACTGGTACTTTGAAAAGATTAATAGAATTGATAAATCTCTAGCAAGACTGACAAAAAAAAAAAAAAAAAAAAAAAGAGAGAGAGAGAGAAAACACAAATTACCAAAATCAGGAAGGAAAGAGGGACTATCACTACGGACCTTGCAAACATTAAAAGGATCATAAGGGAATAATATGAACAATTCTCTGCACAGGAATTTGACATGAATTTTTATGTATGATCAGAACCAAGGCAAGAATGATCACAATTGACCCCTCCAATTCAATACCAGTGAATTAGGCAGTGCAGTAAGTCAAGAAAAAGAAATAAAAGGCATACAGTATTGGAAAGGAAGAAATAAAATTGTCCCTATGTGCAGGCAACATGATTGTCTGTATAGAAAATCCCAAGGAATCTATAAAACAAAACTTCCTAGAACTCGTAAGTGAGTTTAACAGGTACAAGTTCAACATAAAAAACTAAACTGTAATTCTATGTACTAGCAATGTACAATTGTAAACCCAAATTTAAGAGAACACCACAACTTATAATAGCTCCAAAAGAAGGAAGTACTTTGGCAAAATGTAATAAAATATGTACAAGATCTGTATGCTAAAAACTATTTAATATAAACCAGTGATGAAAGAAATCAAAGAAGACTTTAAAAAGTGGAGAAGAAGTGTTATATCATGGAAAAGTGATATACAATAATCATAGATTGTTAAAGTTCCACGTAAATAAATATGTAATGCTTGCCAACATGATTTATAGAATAAATGCAATACCAAGAAAGAACCCAGCAGGATTTTTGTACATATAAACAAGCTGATTCTAAAATTTATATAGAAAGGCAAAGAAACTAGAAGACCTAAAACAAATTTGAAAAAGAACAAAGAATCAAGAAATCACACTACTGAATTTTAAGACTTCCTCTATAGCTACAGTAATGGAGACGATGTGGTATTGGCAAAGGGATAGACACATAGATCAATGGAACAGAATAAAACATCCAGAAATAAACTCATGTTAGTGTGACCAACTGATTTTTGACAAAGTTGCCAGAAGTGGGCACTGGCC
Organism: Indri indri; assembly: GCA_004363605.1. Classification (NCBI taxonomy): domain Eukaryota; kingdom Metazoa; phylum Chordata; class Mammalia; order Primates; family Indriidae; genus Indri; species Indri indri. Next base: position 13,365 of record RJWJ010001559.1, on the reverse strand, counting down.
CTTTTGGGACACTGTGATCAAGGATTTAGGTGGACACAGGGAGCCCTGCACAGAAGGGACTCTAACTCTCCACTAAGCTCCTGAAAAGAGAGCTGTTGAGCCCCTCCCACAGCTCATAGACTTTTCAAAAAACAGGCAAGGAGGTGAGAGACAGTGTCCTAGGCAGAGGAAACAGCAAGTGGAAAGGCCCTGGCATGTCTGAATGACAAGGTCAGTGTGGCTAGAGCACAGCACAGGGAGTAAGGAGGAGAATGGGAGGAGGTGAGGTCCAAGGTCACAGGGGGCCAGACACAGAGGGCTTTTTTGGCCCCCCAGAGGACTTGGATTTTCTCTTGAGGTGTGCTGACTTCCTTTTTTTTATTAATAATAGGCTTATTCTCACTGCTGCATTGAGGAATGGCTGAATAGGGCCAAGGGGTGAAGCAATGAGAGCAGTTAAGAAGCTGCTGAGATAAACCAGGTGACAGATGATTAGTGGCTTGGACCAAGGTGGAAGCAGTGGAGGTGTGGAGACACTGCCATCAGGTCTGGACATATTCCAAGGTCTGTACTGTGGAATGTATGTGTGTGCACATGTGTGTGTTAGGGGCTGTGATGTGGGGGTTTTTTGTTTTTTTTTTTTTTTGAGATAGGGTCTTGCTCTGTCACCAGGGCTAGAGTGCAGTGGCATCATCATAGCTCACTGCAACCTCAGACTCCTGGGCTCAAGTGATCCTCCTGCCTCAGCCTCCTGAGTAGCTGGGACTACAGGCATGTGCCACCACGCCTGGCTAATTTTTCTGTTTTTTGTAGAGATGGAGTCTCACTCTTGCTTAAACTGGTCTCAAACTCCTGGCCTCAAGCAATCCTCCTGCCTTTGCCTCCCAAAGTGTTAAGATTACAGGCGTGAGCCACCGTGCCCAGCAAGAATTTCTTACTGTGGGCTGTAGTAAAAAAAAAAAAAAAAAAAAAAATCTGAGAAGCACTGCTTTTGGAGCAATTATATTTCCCCTTGATTCTGTTCCCTTGAAGACTGACTCAGAGGTCCTACAACCGCTTCAAGCCTCTGGGTGCCAAAGAATTGAGAGTACTTGCCTGCAATGAGTGAGGCAAGCAGAGGGCCACTGTCTTGGCTTCCTGGGAACCTCTTTCCTTTTCCCTCGACATCTGTGGAAGAAGCAGCCCCCCTCAGCTGGCCTGTTGGCCTGGAATCCCAGGCCTAGCCAACAGAAAGGGCCAGACTTTGGTAGACTGGACCCATTCAATGGGGTTTCAAATCACAAATGGATAAATTTCCTTTTCTTCACTTTATCAATAAGAAAATTAGATGTGGAGAACTATGACTATGTGCCCAGTATCCCAGACCTAGTTGGTAGCAGAGTTGCAGTTTCTGTCTGCTGCCCCAACCACGCATGGGAAGTGCTCAGGACAGATGGTCACCTTTCATTTCTTGGCTTTCTTTAGTAGCCTTAGGTTTCTGAAGAGCCCAAAGGCCTTCCCTCAGGAACCAGGTCAGCTGTGCAGTGGCCAGGGTGGTGGTGCAGGGAGTTGCCCTCGAGTATTCTGCTTCTCCAGGAACCCCTTGCCTGCCTGCCTGCTTGCCTGCCTGCCTGCAAGCTCTGGCCTTCCACTGACCCAGGCAATGAAGGAGAACAAACAGCAGAGGCAGCCAGGCACAATGACAGGACACGGCAGGGTGACTAACAGTGCGAGGTGCCCATCAGGCAGGTGTACTGGGCCCAGGCTGCTGCTCTGAACACAGCTGAGGGCATGCACCTATTGTTATTTTTATTTGTAGCCTACAGAGCTGTTATGGGCTCAATTGTGTCAACTCCCCCATTCCCTGCTCCCGGCCACCAAATTCATATGTTAACACTCTTACCTCCAGTACCTCAGAATGTGACTGTATTTGGAGACAGGATTTTTACAGAGGTAATCAAATTGAACGAAGCCTTTGGGGTGGGCCCTAGACGGATACAAGGGGTATCCTTACGAGAAGAGGAAGTTTGGACACAGACACTCATAGAGGAAAGATGATGTGAAGACACAGTCGTCTACATGCCAAGGGGAGTGGCCTGGCTTAGATTCTTCCCTCATGGCCTTTGGAAGGAACAAACCCTGCTGGCACCCTGATCTCAGACTTCCAGCCTCTAGAACTGTGAGAAATAAATTTCTGTTGTTTAAGCCACCCAGTCTGTGGTACCCTGCTATGGCAGCCTGAGCAGATTAATACAGGAGTTGTCCTGTGTTCTTAGATGGCAGGCCAAAGTAAGGCAAGTGTGACCCCTCCCAGGCCCCAATTAAGGGCAGCCACTAAGACAGCGGCTGTGGATTTAGGAGTGACGCGGAAAACTTCCTGCAGCCTCTGTCCCTGGCACCCCTCCTGTCTCCTTCCCAGCTGCCTTCAGGGCCGGTCATCTCAGTCCATGAGTGGCTGCAGGGGCCTCTCTGGGCCCCTCCACACTGCCTGTAGGAGACCCCACAGCTAGAAGCACCTTCCTAACAGCCACTGGTCCCCTGGCATCTGAAAGCAGCTGCAAGCAGGGGCGGGGAAAGGGGTTAGAGAGGCCGAGTTCTCCCAGGGCTGGCAGCCGGCAGCCTCCTCTGCGATCCTCAAGGAGCGAGAAGAAGCTTTAGCCTCTGGGTGCACCTGCCTGGCACCTCCTGCAGAGGAGCTGGGGCTTGTTTTTAGCACACACACCCTTTCTTCTCCTTCTGTCTGTCTTTTTTCCTAAATAAGACAAGGCAGTTCCTTCGCACCGGGAGTGGAAAAAGAGGGAGGGGGCCGAGGAATGAAAGACTCAGAGAGTGTTACACATAGCAGTGGGCGTATTTTATGGAAAGCAGCCGACAATCAGTGTTTGCAGACGCCTTTTATTTTATATTATTTCCTCATCTGTTCAGCTTTCTTGGGCGGGAGCCAGAAAGTTAATATTCTCAGTCAAAGTCGGCCTTTTATCTGTCAGGTTCAAAATGAAACCGAGACGCTGGGGTTTTAAAGTGTCTCAACCAAAATGCAAACACATCTTCTCAGCAGCTCTGGCCCAGGGACTGTCGCTGGGGCTGCCACGCCTGAAAGCAACACTCACCAAGGCTCTCTTGCTGGGGCTTTTGATTAAAGATTGCTGTGGCTCCTTCACCAGGATACAGGGCTCCCTGGGGAACCCAGCCTGGCCATGGCCTTTTGGTGTCATAGCACATGAGCATGGTGCCATCAGCCAGTGCCTGGGTCACCACACAGATTGTGCCGGGGTCCTGGGCAAATTTGGCTGGTTAAAGGAGGCAGGTGGGAGGAAATGTCTCTCGAGGTGATTAACCCTTGCCTGAGTCCTGGTTCGGATCCTGAAAGGAGCCTCAATGAGAAGTGATGTGAACAGAGTTGGGATCGTTTTAAAACATGCCTTCAATTTCTTTGACAGTGCCCCCATTAAAAGATGGAGCCAAATTCCCCTCCCCTTGAAAACGAGCCGGCTTTCATGACTCACTGCTAATAAAGAGTAACAAAAGTAACAAAAAGTGATGCTGTATGATTTCCCAAGCCGGATCATAAAAAGCAATACAGCTTCCACCTGGCTCTCTCTCATGGGACGCTTACTGTGGGAGCCTTCAGCTGCCATGTAAGAAATCCAGCTGTCTCAAAGCCACCATGCTGGAGGGACTGTGTGCAGAGACCACACAGAGAGACCAGGAGCCCAGCTGTGGTGGTTCTAGCTGTTTGAGTCTTCCCAGCCCAAGCACCAGACGTATGAGAGAAGATGCCTCAGAGATGCCCCCACCTCCAGCCATCTAACCACAGCAGCATGAGAGACCCCAAGTAAGAGCCACCTCGCTGAGCCCAAGCATACCAGAACCGTGGGAGCTAATGATAAAATGATCACCGCTGTGTCAGACCATTAAGTTTGGTGTGGATTTTTATGCAGCAATAGAAAACCAGCACAATGGCCTTCTCCCTTCTGAGTTTGTCTCTTCCAAAGCAGAATTGTGGACGGTAGGTCCCTTTCTGCTAAACACATTCTCTCGCGGGTGATCTTGGGTCAAAAGAGTTGTATTCCAGTTGCAATTCTTCTTGACACATTATTTTGGTCCACTCACTCAACCCTTCTCGACCTCACTTTCCACATCTATAAAATGGGAATGATAGAATGAGACTAGCTTCACAGAGACGTTAGAAAGGTCAAATGAAATGGTGGCTATAACGCCTACAGTTCTCAATGCCCTGTGATTGAAGTGCTGTAATAAACACATTTCTTTTGAGGGCCTCCCCCATGCAAATGTGGGCAGAAAGATATATGAAACCTACAAAACAAGTGTTACATACATGTGGACACTGAGCAGCCCCATGAAACTCTAAGAGGAAGGGGCCCTTTGTAAAATTTAAGAACTATTCAGAAGCTCTTTCTCATTTTTATGATCTATTGTAGTTACATGGGGGCAACAAATGATGCTTTTCAGCCATGGAGATTAATTTCCTTCTAGGAAGCCCAAGACTTTGTGGCCCTCTCATTTACACCCTGATCAAAATGGGCGCCTTTGCAGGCAATTTGGGGCTTCCCTTGGGTTTGGAGTTCATTTAAAATGTAGTGGGATGTCTCTGGGGCTAGAATTCCAGAAGCCTCCCTGTATTAATCCACACTCCACCCAACCTCAGACCCAGGTATACTCAATAGTATGTTTGGGGCCAGGTGAAAGTGGAAGTAGGTTCTGTGGGAAGGAACAAGGGGAGAGAATTTTGCTGCATGCTACACTGTCCCCACACTTAGCATGGACCCAGAATTCTGCTTGCCTCTCTGAGTATTCTGCCCTCGGCACTAACCCCTTGGCACGTCTCCCTTTCTTACAATATGGCTGCTGCTAATAAAGGCATAAATGCTGCAAAGCACTTATTACAGTAATATTATCTTTATATTATCCCAGCATTACCAGGCCGTGTGCAGGGGCCGGGGAGGCGGGAGAACCTCTTCGGTGCTGTCAGTAATCGGAGGAAGGCAGTTTAGTTTAATGATAATGACTTACACTTACATAGCTGCCCTCATCCCAGAGGACCCTGGAGCACTTTACAAACACACTCTCACTCTGAGGCTTTCTAACAAACCTGAGCCGCAGCAAAGCTTATAAATAATATATATTCTGAGTGCCTCTATATACTGCAAATGTATGTTATAAATATGTATAAATGTAACAAATATGATTTTTGCATGTTACATTTATAATCTTTAAAAAAAATGGTGACCCATCATGGGTGTGCAGCCACAAAACAGACTCATAGGGATGCTGAAGTCCAATAAATAGTGATACTGCGCAACCAGTTACAACAGGTACCAGCCCAGGGCTTTTAAAAGCTAAAGAAATCCTTCATGGTCTATATTCACTGGGTTCCTCTTTCACTGGGAAGGTTGTTCTCAGGTCAAATTTGTTCACCCAGTTCTAGCTCAGGGTCCAACAAATCCACAGATGTGGACAGTCCTGGATGTCCACCAGGGTGGATTCTGAAACCTCAACACCAACTTGCTGTGTGATTATGGATAAAGCAAGAACCTTCTCTGGGCCTCAGTTGAATCCTCAACATAAATGGCTATAAGGCTTTATGGTAGCTTATGGCATTGCTCCCAATCCTTCAGGCCCTCCCTATAGTTAGAATTATACATTGTCATGTATAATTAGAATTGCCCTTTTTCATGTGAATTTGAAGTTCTTCACATTAGAGTAGGCAGAATTTACTTCACCACCTCATGGATTCAGGGTTTGGCCATGTTTTCTCATTACTATTGTTGTGTAACAAATTGTCCCAACACTTAGTAATGTAGAACAACGACTATTTTATTGTACTTATGGACTCTGTAAGTGAGAAATTTAGTTAGGACACAATGCAGATGGCTTGTCTCTGCTCCGGGATGTCTAGAATCTCAGTTGGAAAGACTAGAAGGCTGAAAGTTACTCAATAGCTAGAGCTGAGATCATCTGAAGGTTTGTCGTTTCATATGTCTAGAGCCTTGGCTGGGCTAACCCATAGCCAACTAGAGTGACTACACGGGGCCTCCCCATTGAACCTGGGCTTCCTCACAACATGGTGGTCTCAGAGCAGTCAGACTTCTTCATGGCAGCTCAAGGATCCAAGTGCAAGTGATCCAGGGACAAGGTGGAAGCTGCATCACCTTTTATGATCCAGTCTTGGAAATCAGTGTCACAAGCACATCTGGACTACTAGGCCACACCCCTTGATGAGAGCAGTGTCGAAGTCACATGGTAAGAAAGAGTTTAGGATAGGATATGTTTTTGTGGGCATCAGAATTAGTTTCCTATGCTGCATAACAAATTACTGCAAACTTGGTGGCTTACCACAATGTATATTTTCACCATTTCTGTGGGTGAGGAGTTTGAGCATAACTTAACCATGTCCTCTGCTCAGAGTCTCACAAGGATGCAATCAAGGTATCCAGACTACATTTCTTTCTGAGGCTGAAGATCCTTTTTTAGCTCATGTCATTGTTGGCAAAATTCGATTTCCTCATCTGTGAAAGCGTGGTCAAGACCGATGGTAAGAACATGTGAAGGTGTCAGGGATCACAAAAAGAGCTACATAAATGTTACCTATTGGTCTCTAGCTAGATTGTAAGATCCCCAAGCTCAGAGACATGACACAGCATTGTATTTACATATTTTGAATGTACCGTGGAACACAGAGCAGGACTAAGCACATATCTGAGTCTCAAGAAATGCCGGCTGGCTGGCTGGATGCGTGTATTGAGGGATGGATAGATGGGTGAAGGATGAAGACTTGAATCCCAAGAAGATTCTGAGAGGGGATCAAGGAGTATGGGGGTGGGTGAGATCTGGTGTATCTCTGTTACTATCACAGGCTTAAAGCTGGCTATTGCAATGAAATATAGGAAACTTATTTTATATCTTTATTCTTGAAGACAGTCTGAATGCCTCTGGGGAAAGGTGCACTGTGGCGGTGATCACGAGACCTTTGCAATCAGACAGACTTGGGTCTGAATGCTGGTTCAGCCCTTTTCTAGTTGAGTGACGTTGGGTGGGTTATTGAATCTCTCAACCTTGAGGTTCCCCATTGATGAAATGAGGGTTGTGGGAGTAGAGATGACAATGTAAAACTGCTCACAGGGCCCATGTAGATGTCTGTTTAGCATCAGCTGGTCATTTGGAGGGCAGCAAGGTATAGTATGCTCAAGCTCACATTCCAGAACCACAGTGCCTGGTTCGAAGCCTGGCTCTACCACTTCCTGGCTGTGTGACCTTGGACAAGTTACCTAACCTCTCTGGTCCTCCATTTCCTTGCATGTAAAATGAAGATAATACTTTTATGTGCTCATAGAGTAGCTGTCAGGAATAAATAAGATGATATCTACATAAAGTGCTTAGAATAACACATGGTCCATGGTAAGTACTTGATGAATATTAGCTGTTGTTGATTTGCTACATAATCTGCTTTCCTTCTTTCTCCTCTGGCTCCTTCTTTTTCTTCTCACTGTGTATTAGTGGGGTCCCTCCTATTAGCCATCCCAATTCTTTGCTGCCTTTATTACACAGCCCGTGGGGTGCCCTGAAATCTCTTTGATTCAGTTGAACAGACATTTCACCAAGGAGTGGGAGAACCAAGCCTTACTGAGCAACATTCCTCTCTGTTCCTTCCCTTAGCATCTCCTGGCCACTCTCTGGAACAGTACCTTCCTTTGCTCAGCTGCTCAAGCCAGAAACCAAGGAACCAAAGTTCTCCTTTACCCTTCACTTCCAAAACAACCACCGAGTCCTGTAAGTTTTCCCTCCAGAGTATATCTGGAACCTGTCCACAGTTCTCTACCTCCACGACACCAGCTGGTCCCAGGACACAGCCATAGTCCCATTCAGTAGCCCAGGCTTTCCCATAACCATTTAGATTTGCACATGGTTCATGCATTTTTTTACCAAGGGCAGTGCTTCCGCACAACCCCCCCTGCTTTTTTCCCTGAGCAGGACAATCTGTAGCTTCCTATGGAGTGCTCATTCCAGCACAGGGCTTCTCCAGCTTGTTAAAACACAGCTTGCCCGGCTCCATGCTCAGAGTTTCTTGTTCAGTGGGTCTGGGGTGGGGCCCGGAGATGTGCATTTCTGGCGATGCTGATGCCGCTGTCCAGGGACCACACTGTGAGGACCACTGGTATAAGGAAGCGACAGATAGACTAAGATTGTCATTCTCCTCTCAGTTCTAGTCTCTGTGGTCCCTTGGCAAGGTGGCCCCACAAATTTCCCTTCCAACTGGGAACTTATAATTAATTATTAATATATTGAATTTACCAAAAAGAAGTTTGGCCTGAGTGGATCCTTGGGTAGGAGAGAGAGGTCAGTAGACTGAAGACAAGCAAGTTGCTCTTTCCCTCCACCAACCCCAAGTTTTCGTCCATCCCGGGCCTGACTTCTAATTCTGTTTTGCACTCAACTGCCCGCCCCCAAACCCCACTTGCTCAGGAAGCCATCTCCTCAGGCACGTGAGTGCCAGATTCTAGGCAAAGCCACTGAGCGTTCTAATCTATTCTTCGTGTCCCTTAAGCTGGAAGTCTCCAGAAGAGCCACAAGAAAACAGCCAAGAGGTGGGCCGAGGCTCAGGGAACTAACTGAAGAACGACTCCTCTGCGGGGCCTTAATACCTTGCAAAGAAGTGAATCTACTGGCATTTTTTTTAGAGTTTAATAAAAATATATATGCACCGTGAGAAAATCGAAGCAATAATTCCTCGCACCTTTGTTCCAAGAAGCCCAAAGCACTCCCCATATATTATCATATTCATTATCCTATTTTCTTCACGTTTCTCATTAATTTTTTTCCGAGGTGATATATTAATATGAAATTCTAAATCACATTAAGGATACCACAAGCCCAACTGGCTCTCCTCACCCTAACTCCACCTTTCTCTTCTCCTCTTTCCATCCATCATCCTCACCCCCAATGTCTCCCACCCGGGGGAGGGTAAGTCGGCAGCTGGTAAGTAGCTGATGGCAGGGGGTGGGGGGGGGTAGCAGATTGGAGGAGGCAGGAGTCAAAGTGCTGCTTTGCCAGTGGGCTGCTTTCCCAGGCCAGTCACCAGGACTCAAGCCCCCTCCCCTGGGCCACTTGATCACAGGACTCTGGGGCAAGTCAGGGAAAGGAAGGTACCTTCCCACCCAACTCCCCTTAATGGGTGTACAGCCTCCTCCCCCTCCCTCATGCAAGAGGGAAAGAATCAGGCTCATTACAGATATTATCATGCAGCACTTCATATTTCAAAGAGCTTTATAATCGCTAATTAGTTATTGCCAGAGAATATGGAAATGGTGCCTTGCTGGAATCCCGCAGATCTGGAGGCCAGAGTTCTGCGAGCAGGTCAGTCTTCGTCTGGCTGCCCGGCCTGGCCTGGCACGCAGGAAGCGTGGCGGACCCTGGGTCAGAAGGCACAAGGCTGCAGTCACGGCCGGTGTGGTTTGGTTCTGTGGGATCTGTGCCAACGCTCCCAGATAACAGGTCTGCATTCTGTCAGCTTAGGAGAGCCCAGAGATGAGGTAAAAGCCATGGGTGGCAAAATAAAAGATACCGCCAAAGACCAAAACAGCATTCTCAGCCCAAAGAGCCAATGATGAAGAAGCACTCCCACCGCCCCCGCCTTCCCAGCCGGCTGAGTTTAATTCCCAGTACGATGGCTGATGGCTGATGGCCGATGGCCAGAACAGGCCTGAGGTTCACGCTGAGGGGATGTTTGTATGCAAAGCACAGGTGAGCCCATTCCAGAAGCCTCCTGAAGACTCCAGGGCACACAGGTGTTCCCATCATGCTGTGAAGCCCCTCCAGAGAAAGGAGGGACAAGAAGCAGACTCGTTCACCCTGGATTACCTCAATCTCATTTGCATTTCATTCTAAATCCTCTCAGAAGCTGGAGTCACAAAAGGCATAAAGGAGGCGGGCCCTGGGGGAGGCTGACTGAGCCTTCTTGGAGGAACACTGTCCTGTCCGGGATGAGAGAAGAAAATTCGAGGAGCGCTTTTGTTTGGGACTCCCACATTCTTCCAGTAAATGGGGATTGAAGAGGCTGAAGGAGCTCAGGAAATTTCACCCCAAAATATGACTCCTTGGTATAAAGAGCATTTTGAATTAAAGTCCTTTAAAGATCAACAGACTTTGGAAGGGGCTTTCCCTCTATCTGCCTAAACTCGAAGGACCCATTGAAAGGAACAATTGACTTCCCCTCCCTTCCCTATTATCTCAATACATTGCAGGAAAGACCATCAAGAATAATGCAACCAGACCTGGCCCAAATCATTTTAAATATAGTAGTACCTGCCTCTCAGGTGAATTTAATCTGCAAAGAGAATCATTTATAAGTCAATCTGTTCCCCCATCCATTCACCCTCCCTAGCAATCATTTATTGCCCCTAATCGGAATTACCTATACTCCTCATCTCCCCCGCTCCCCTCTAAAAGGAGGGTATAAAAATATCTGGATCCCACTGGGATACTGGGTAATCACTCTGTGATTCTCTGTGCACACTGTAAATAAGCCTCTTTCTCTTATTAATCTGCCTTAATTATGAGTTGATCTTTCAGCGAACTTTCAGGGAAAAGGGGAAGTTTTCCTCTCACCCCCACAAGGCCCTACCTGAAAGAAAACTATGAGCAGTGGCAGTAACAGCTTTCCTTCTAGCAAAGAATCCCCCCCTTCCCCTCGCAGGTCAGAGGTGGGTGGGTTGGAGGCCTAGGAAGCACTCCTGGCTTACAGAAACTCCACTGGGCCCCAGCCCTAGGAAACTCCAGAAACACTCTGACTCTCAGGGAGTGAGCAGAAATCTCAGACACAGATGTTCCTGGCTTTCTTCTCTTCCTGGCAACAGGACATGCAGAGGCCACTCAGCTGTCTGATTATACTTCCCCTAATAACTCCAGTGTTTGTGCTAAAGAAGAGCAAAGATGAAGAGATGGAGATGCATGCCTCAGTCTATGTCTTCGGGAAGCATGTGTCTGCAATATCCAAGCCTTTGCATCAGAGAGAGTCGTTTTGCCCGTTGCTGGCAGGTTACCTATCAGAAGCTGCCTGTTCTTAGCACATAACTATTCTGTGAAAGAGACTGATGTGCCCTGGACCTAATTTCTCAGCACTCCAGCAGGAGAAGGAGCCTCGCCCCTGCATTGCAGAAAGTCGCCCTCGTAATGAGAACACAGCCTGTGGGTCAGGCCCACGAGGGGTTGAAGGCCTCGTCCAGCCTGATCAGTAGGGACAGAGGTGGGGGGGATCCTGGGGGGTAGTGGGGGCTGAACCACGCAGAGGGGTTTCTCAAGGCCTTTGGGAACCAGCATTTATCCCACCTAGGGTGTGACAATAGGACCCGCTGCCTGGCCTTCTCTCAGTTTCATGCTGAGGCAACTGGCTAGGAGGTTGAGACAAAGCCTTCATTTAGAGCTTAAGCTGCCCCTTCATGTCCTCTTAGCACCACCCCCCCCACCAGCCTGACACCCTTCTTGCTCCAAGGTCCCAGAAGTCAAAGGTGATGGGGGAACCGCTCTGGCGTGGAGGTGGGGAAGCCTGCCATTCCTCATGATTCCTGTGTCAAAATGGCCTCCCCTTCCTCCTGCTACCCAGAACTGCCAGCAGCAGCCCTCTGCCTGCAGCAGCCCTCTCGGTCATCCCTGTCTCCCTTTTCAGCCAGGCCCCCTTTGGGCGCTCCAAGTGGACAAAGTACACCTCCACTGTGAAGGCGACCCAGAGCCTCACTTCTCAGCTCCGATGGGGCGGGTGGAAAAGAAGATGGACCCATGCAGCTGGAGCAGGCACACCCCTCAGCCACCCAGCTCTCTGGCTCCAGCCTTCGGGAAGACCCCTTTCCCACTCTGCTAAAGTCTCCTCTGCCCCGTGTTATAGGTATTGCTGGGTAAGCATTACGCATCACACTGGGACACACGCTCCCTCACGCGCGCTCCCTCTGGTGCATGCACACACTCGCTTGCACGCACACACATTCTGGCTGTGTCCTCGGCTCTTAGATTTTGCTCCTGTTATAGTCGAAGTAGGTAACGCTAATCGAATCAGGACCTGGAGGGCAGGTAGGGGGAAAGGAACAGGACAGAGTCAGCCATCGCAGTTGCTTTGCCTTTGGGCTTTAGCTGGACCAGTGGCGGGTGGAAGGGGAGCTGGAGATTTTGAAAAAGCAAGGAATGAGTGGGAGCAGGAGGAGGCAGGGGAGCGAAGAGCCAGGAGGGCTTGGGGAGACACGGTGCCGCCGTGAGGGTTGGGGTAGCGGAGTGGGAGGTGGTAGTGGGGCAGACATCATATGCATCTCCCTCACTGCTTCCAGATTTGGCCTGGAGGCCTCACTTCTGGAACCTACTTGGGCACTCTCATATGTGAGCCTGTATCTCCCATTTGAATAGTTCCCCGTTGAAACGCAGAGCTCTTGTACAATGCACGACCTGAATATCCTGACATGGCAGTCCTGAGAGACCCTCTGACCTGCCTCAGAGCCTCATTTTTCTTATCCGTACAGTGGGGCTGATGACTGCTTTGTCTCCTAGCGTGGGTATACCTAGAAATAACATGAGCTATTTTCATGTGAAAGTAATTCTTAAACTGAAAGCTCCAGAGATGTAAGCTCTTATTAGAGATAATAGTGGAATCTGTCTGACTAGCCAAGTTTCAACCATGGAAGCAGGGAATAAAATTCAAAAGAGAGAAGAGGGCTTCCGAGGGAGGGAGGGAGTCAGGAAGGAAAGTGGAGCCCAGTAATTAAGAGGATCCAAGAGGGTGGGTGGAGGGGAAGCCAGGAAGGGGCACTGGGCTAGGGGTTTCCTTTGGACCAAGGCCGGCCTGATGGCGGGAAGTGCGCAGAGGGGAGCACTGGGCGGCGGGATAAAGAGAACCCGAGGCAGTCAAGGCCCCAGGCCTTGCTGCCTGTTCAAAGGGCGCGAGCATGGGGCCCCTGCGCCGCCGAGTGCCGGCATCACGGTTTACTTTTCTCTTCTTGCAGGCGCGCGGGTGGCAGAGCATTCCTCCTTTAACCATTGTGTAGCTGGGCTGCCTGGAGGCAGGCTGTTCTCAGGCATCAAGATAAAATGAGCCGCTCACCCCCATCCTTTCCCGTCTCCCCCTCTCCGCCCTCCCCCTCGAGCGAGACTGCCTCGCCCAGGCGGATCCGGGTCCCGCCTCCAGCCCCACCGGAACTCTGGAAGCCTCCGCGGCCCCGGCGCGCCACGTACTGTCCCCCGGATGCAAGGCAGCCTCGGCTGGCAGGGGAGGGCGGGGAGCGCTGTCTACAAACACCTAGCGCCCTGAGATGACATGACATGCTGCCTCCTCCGCGCCATGCGTCTCGCTAATCCGTCCTGGGCTGCTGGGGACAGACCTCGGCTCATCTGGGGACGGGGGCTGGGGCG